>OMLC01017344.1:2053-14001 GCA_900302585.1 Regalecus glesne | reverse complement strand
CCTCTAGAGACACACAGAGAGAGAGAGAGACACAGATAGAGAGAGACAGAGAGAGAGACAGAGAGAGAGAGAGAGAGAGACCTAGAGAGAGCAAGCGAGAGAGTGAGAGAGAGAGAGAGAGAGAGAGAGAGAGAGAGAGAGAGAGAGAGAGAGAGAGAGAGTGAGCGAGAGTGAGCGAGAGAGAGAGAGTGAGCGAGAGAGAGAGAGAGAGTGAGTGAGCGAGCGAGAGAGTGAGCGAGAGAGAGACAGAATGAGAGAAGTTATTTGGGTCAATTAAAATAGGATGATTGTATGTATCACTCTGATTAGTGTACAACAGCAGTATAGTAGTAATACTAACGTGGTGTAGTAGTACTTTTATTTTGTATTAGAGTTAAAGTTTGTATATTTCTTATTTTGCAGATGCTTTCAATCAAAGTGTCTTTGAGGTGTCTGCAATTAACTTTAACAACCAATTGTCCATGTCGTGTTAAGTGTAATTAGTTTGAATGTGAACTCAGCAATAGTGATGAAAGTAAAATAATAATAGAAATAATCTGTAAATAAATAAATAAACAAAAATCCTCCCATCCGTGACTTAATTTCTTTGAGTAAATGGTAAATTGATTCATTTTTATATAGTGCTTTTCAAATCGGTTGACCACTCGAAGCATTTTTGTGTTGTACTAAATGGTCAATCCATAGGTTTGTTCAAAATATATCCCTACATCAAACCAATTTTTTAAATTGTTGTTTCTTTTATTTAATCAACAGCAAGAATTGCTGACTAAACAAAAGTCAGCTGGAAAGATATCAAATAGCAGTCACAAAAAGAGGTGAATCGGTTCAACTGGATCAGAAGTCTGAGACTGAAGAAGTCACCTGTTTAAGTGACGAAACGTTTCTGAATAAACTTCTGATCCAGTTGATCCAATTCACCTCTTTTTGTGGTTCCCATACCTGGATTATTGAGCATGCATCAAGACATCAAATAGCAGTAAGGATTATTGCAGTAGTGTTATAGCACCTGGCTCTGCAGCATTGTAAGGGGAGTCTCTCCCTGCTCCATGGCATCAGGGTCTGTCAGCCAACTCTGAGCTGGTCTGGTCTGCTTCAGCAGAGATAGGTATGCATGAAACACATCAGCCTTTACATTCTCTTCTCGCTCCTGCAAACACATGATGGATCCATTAGTCTGGTCTAATGACAGATTAACTAGTCTGGTTTGACAGCATTAAACTAGGGTTTGTTTGATGATTGGTCTGGTTTGACGATACAAACCTGATCAACTAGTCAGGTTCGACGACAGAAAAACAAATCCAGTCTGGTGTCATGAACTAGTCTGGTTTGATGATGATTCACTAGTTTGGGGTCATTCAGTAGTCTGGTAGATCTACAACCTTCTCTGGTTTGATGACATCAACTAGTCTGATTTAGTGACAGATTAACAACTAGTCTGGTTTGACAACAAATGGTGTCTGGCTTGATGAATAATGAACTAGTCTGGTTTAATGACAGATAAACCTCATCTGGTCTGATGACAGAATTGTGTTGTTTAATTCTAGAACAGGCAACAATGTCTACCAGTAATTTATTATATATTTTTGAAAATGTCTGATTTACAAATCATTCTGTGACATTGTATTACCAATTCCCAAACAATCAATAACTAGCTTTAGAAATATGCATAATTTGTTTAAAAATCCTGTTTTATACCACGATTGAGGGGCAATTCTGCTAATGGTTTTTTGCTTGAGGAAATGTACAGGCAGTGCCTCAGTATTTTTCCTTCTCATGGTAGGTGAAAAAAGGGATGATTTGCCACCCAGTCTGAGCACTGGATAGGGGAGATTTGCTTGGAGATCTACACTCTACTGAGTGCACTCTTCAAATCATGTGAGTGATGAAGGAAAGATGAATATACCTTGAAGCGTAAGACAAGTGCAGGAGAAACAGAGCGATAGAACTCTGGTAACATCTCATGACGACTGGAAACCACAGCATCCAAACACTTAGCAGCTGCTCGCCGCACCTTCCAACTCATATCATCATCATCACTATATTCATCATCACTGCCTGGAGAGATACACAGGTAGAGACCAACAGTTCATATCATCATCACCACTACATTCCTCACTGCTTGGAGAGACATAGTCAGAGCAGCAGGTAGACAGACAGCTCATATAATCATCATCATTATATCCAATCACTGGCTGGGTAGTCAGGGAGGTAGATGGATAATACAGTGTTTGTGTGTGTACCTTGGTAATCTTCATCATTCTGTTCTGCATCCATGGCATTGTCATCTTCATCCTCGTCATCATAGTTATAGTTGGGGTCATAGGTCAGGTAACGCAGACAGAGAGAGATCACTGTGGGAACATGGGGGTAAACCTCCTTTGGACACCTAGCAAGCAAAACCCCGTTAAAAATAACATGAGCCCAAACAAACAATAGAAATGAAAACAACAACCAGGTAAACAATAAAACTATGAACAATGAGGAAAACAACCGGGCAAACAATATTTAAGGCAAGTCAAGTAAGTCAATGCATTTTTATAGCCCATGATCATAAATGTAAAATTTGCCTCAGTAGGCTCTACATGCCTCGATGCATTCTCAATAATCCATGTATGGAAATCACAAAGAAGTTGATTGAAATCACCTGGACCCACAATGTGTGTGTAATTATACATCATGCATAGAGAGTCGTGTTTGCTCATTGTGTATGTGATACGAGTGTACTGTGTGTCTGCAGTCTATATGAAAGTGCATTTGTACTACCTCCTAACAAACGACTCAAAGGCCTGGATACAATATTCTCGGAGTTCATCATCATCCACATTACAGAACTTCACCACCAAGGGGATAATCTTCTCTAAATATTCTCCTAGAGAGAGAGAGTGACAGACAGACAGACAGACAGACAGACAGACAGACAGACAGACAGACAGAGAGAGAGAGAGAAATTGTTTTAGGGTTAGACAGCCACCATGTGGTGCTCAGTTAGCAGTTAGGGATTCAGTGTCTTGCTCATGATCACCTTGACATCGTTTTTACCGAGCTACGTAGCAGGATACGAACATACAATGCCTGACTCCCAGGTGTGTGCTCTACCCGCTGAGACAACGTGGCTCTCTGTGTAAACTGCTGTCCAGTACAGCTGCTGTTATGGGGACCGATATCAAAACAGCCACAGCCATATCCTATGTTTCAACCTAGTCTAGTTCTAAGTCATTTTTTCTGGCTCATCGGTTTGCTCTCATCTCCCCCCTTATGCCTCATTTGCCGTTATATTACTGGGAACAGCACACGATGTGTTTGGTAGAAAATATAACTCGATTGTATTTTTTATTGCCACTCACTACTATCATCCAAGTCAGTTTAGTGTTCGCTATCAGTAGCATACCTGCAATAATTAATGGAAACATTGCAGATGAGTAAACCTTACTGTATCAACTGGGATGAGGAGGACCATAGCCTGTAGGAGTTGTGCCTCGGTACCATTTCTATGGTGATTAGAATTATTGTAGATGTTCATAAGGCACAATCAGACCAGAAAAATTGTAATCAGACAGCGGAAAAATAAATTTTCTTCTTTGCTTAACCATGCGTTAAATGTACTGGCACGCTGGTGCTACCTTTGGGAGAAAATCACTTGTGCTTTAGAATAAAGGTTGTAAGACACAACCAGTCGATCGCTTTCTGGAACCTAATCTTGTTTATGATTTTAAAGGCCAATTACTTCATTTTTTCATCAATCCTACATCCAGATGGGTAGTTGGTGGTAGTCAGACTAGACAGACAAAACAAAAACGTGGTCTTTCAGCATGCCTGTCAGTCAAATTTAAAAAATTGCTTTCTCTTTCTATCAATCAACCCTGTCTTGTGTCAGTCTGTTTTACTGTACCTACCAATCCGGTGCCCAGCCTGTCTGCTGATGGCGGCGGTACACTGGATATAGGTTCTGGTAGTCGACATGTTTTCATTGCGTCCCAGTTCAGCCAGCAGATGTTCAATCAGGTCAATAAAAACCAGGTTCCCACATGACATCACCAGGTGTCCCAGTGCCATGATGGTCCTCTGCATCGCAAAAACATAATACACAGAGTATGCTTAAAGCTAGACTAGAACAGCAAAGAGAACTGACTGGATGCAGTGGGGTCAAAGTTTAGCCTACCTTTCTTACTGCCAGTCTGGGAGAGGTGAGCTGAGGAAGCAGACAGTTCAGAATGGAGGGATGGAAATTTACCAAGAGACCACCCTGTCTGTGGGAGTAATAATTATAAAAACACAATCTCTTTAAACATCACAGCTACAGTTTTCAAGTTCTTTGTGGTTTCAACAGTTTAGTTTAGCTAAAGAGCATGAAGCTCTGTGATAATGACTTCTATGAAGAGAAGACATTGAGGGGAGGACAGGAGGAATGCATCTACTAACACTTGAAACATCTGGTTTTACTGGCCAAAAATTCAGACTGACAATATGTCAATGAGGCCCATTTCATTATTTGGACAAACAGTGCTGCTAAACTTTTGTAAGTCAGTTGTCTGGGAGTTGACACAACCCTTTGGTTGTATCCGCTCACAACCTCACAATTAGGGGCAACATAGCTCAGTGGGGTAGAGCGGTCGTCTGGCAATTGGAAAGTTGCAGGTTCGATCCCCGGTCCAGCAGAAAGCATGTTGAGGTTTCCTTGTGCAAGACATTGAACCACTGAACGGGTTAAAATCCAGAGAACTCAAAATTTCCCCTTGTGGCACTGATAAGGGAATTATTATCATTATTATTATATCATTATTTTTGTATTATCATCATCATCAGACAACTTCTCTATTACACTTTAAAGGAACTCTAATAGGAAAAAGACAGACCTCTGTAACCACCTGAAAACACCACAACCTGATCAGGACAGACGGCACAGCAAAGACACATCACATCAAATTTTCCTGCCCAACATCTAGACTATAGCAGTTGTTGCAGTCTTTAAACAAGCAAATAAAAGTTCTGGAACCAGGTCTCCTGGAATGGACCAGATGCATTGGTGCTGGTAGCAGGGGTACAAAATGCTCAGTCATTTGACATTTAGATTTCCAAATGACTGCCCAATTATTCTGATTATCAATACAGATTCTAACAGCTCGTAACAATTTGTACAATTTCCACCCATAGATACCCAAAGCAATAATATCATGTAACCGTTAAATGTTTAAATTAATTAAATGTACTTCAAAATATTTCATAAATGAATGTATTTCAACACTGGGTGGGAATACTTGGGTTGGTAAATCAGGATTAGAGCTCTGGACCCAGGTTAGGTTGGTGTGTTTGTGAGGAAACAAATTAAAGTAATCACCTGACCTTTACACCTGCATAAAAGTGTTCATAAAGACTCTACTTTGAAGAGCACAAGACACGAGTCATCAGTGGTTTCCTCAGACATAACGGTGACAAATGATTTGGAATTGCTTCGAACAAATTCTAAATTTCCTCATCTAAACTAGAAATCACTGTTACAGAGAATATACCCTCCATATGCACAGAGGTAAATATTTAGTTAAACAGGCTTTCATCTGGGGTTTTTTTTGTGTTTTGTGACTAGGTGCAGAGTGTGTCGGTTACACACAACAGGCTGATTCACCTCTTTCACCTTGGAGTTACAGCACACTAGGTCAGCCTCCATGTTTGTAGTATTAGTAAAGTTTCAATGTCACATGGAAGGGTACATATGCGAGTCTCCTCGAGGTCATAAAAAATAGATGGCTGCCTTCAGTGAAAGTGAGGCTGCTGGTTGACCTTGGTTACCATATTAGCTAGCTACATATGCAGTTCAAAGTGATTCGTCACATTTATGTCCTGTTTATTACCTCTTATTTTTGTCTGTATATAGTCAATCCTTGTGTATATATCTGAAGATTGTAGTGTTGTCATTCTAGGTGAAGTACCTATGAGAGCCATGAAATGAAGTCAAATTCCATGCATCTGAAAACCTACATGGCCAATGTAAGTTTTCTGATTCATGTCAACAAATCCAGGTTACTCCATAGTTCACAAACTCTCATAAGAGACGGTCAGATACCTGCAGAGCATGTCAGCCATTATGTCCAGAGCCTCCAACTGGACAGACACATCTTCCTGTTTGGCAATGGCGCTCGTAAGGCGACCTGTAATCTTCTTACACACACTAGCTGCCAGAGCAGAGCCTAACACAGACAAAGAGCGTGAGAGACAGACAGATGGTTAGTCTTTTAGATATCCATAGCTACTGGTAGTAATACCAGAAAAATCAGCACTACTTTCAACAGCAATACTAGCAGTGGCTGAGATAGGCCCTCACCCAAGTCCCTCAAAATATGATTCTATTGTTTGACATTGATTTTTATTTGTATGAAAAAAGATCCTATTCTCCTCCATATACACCAAGAACAATTACATCTAGTTAGCAAACCATTTTAACCTACCTAGTGGCTATATGATTATCATTAGTTAACCAGATATTTATGAAAGAATAAAGAAGAGGCTAAAGTCTATGTGAACCGAACTGGATCAGTGTAGAAGACACTAGTTCTCCTGTACAGAAGAGGACAAACAGTCAATTGGTAAACACCATGGCAAAATCCTGTCAAAGGTTCAGGATGAGTCAGTCATGGCGTGTAAATGTTATACACTGAAATTTAATAAAGACCAGGTGTAGTAGTAGTTCATTTCCCTGTATAAAGCCAGTCCCATTCTTCTAAACACTAGCTTAAATAGCAATGTTGTAAGATGACCAGAGACCATATCTCATATCTGTCACTATCCAACTGCTACAGCAGCAAAGTGGAAGAAAAAACAGGGGGGGGCGAAATAATCTAAAGAGGCATAAAAAATAGCAATATAAACAAGGGAAAATATTACAAAATATGAACAGTATAAATAGAAAAACAGACTTGACGGTTAGATTCAGTTGTAGAATTGTGCAAAATTGTGTTTAAAAAAAAAATCCATTAATATGATGGGGTTAAGAATGAGTAGATCTTGTCATTTGTCTGCAGTATGAAGCCCTATCCGACTTGGACAGACATTCAGATTAGTAACATATTTGATACTGTCACATTTGGTAGATTAGCGTGGTTAGCACGTACGCTTTGGGAAATGACAAGCCAGAGGCAGTGGGTTTAAATCCATCACAGGGGGTCAGGAAGGGCATCCAGACATGATCCCCTAAACTCCATCTAAACCTGTGTTCACCCCCACAAGGTGGAGACTAATCGCTACACGTAAAACAGGCCTTGCAGCCCACATGACCAAGGCCAGTGGAATTTGTTCTCTGCATTCAATTAGATTTGAGGCGGCATAGCTCAGTGGGTAGAGCGGTCGTCTGGCAATCAGAAGGTCACAGGTTTGATCCCCGGTCCTGCATACAGCATGTGGAGGTGTCCCTGAGCAAGACACTGAACCCCTAACTGCTCACTTGATGTACGTCGCTCTGGATAAGAGAGTCTGCTAAATGCCTATAATTTAATGTAATGCAATTTAGGGGGCCACGGTAGCTCAGTGGTATGAGTGCATATTTTGGGAGGCAATGGCAGTGGGTTTGAACCTACTGGAGGGTGTCAAGAAGGAAATCCTGCCTTAAATGCGTTTCCATCCCCACAATGTGGGGTAAAAGATGATGACAGGTAAAATTCAACCTCTCACTCCAGCTTTATCTTCTTTAGTGCTGACCAATGGCTAAAACTAGAGCACTGAATGGACACTATTTAATTCATTCTATTGTATAGGAGCAATGAGCACAGCCACCAAACCATGCTCGGGGAATTCAAATGGAATTTTGTGTTTAATCAGGTTCCCTTTGTCTTATATTATATTTTGTATAAAGATCTGAAAACATACAGTGTGATAAATGTGCAAAATAGAGGTAATCAGGAAGGGGTTAAATACCTTTTCACATAACTGTAGCTATCCGATGTGAGTGCGAGTCATATAACTCTCAAATACAAACTTATCTGGCCTCAGTTGTTGTCATGAAGGGGTTGCAAAATCAAATGCTCATCCAGTCAGTCGTTGTTTGATGGGATGACACAAACATTCATTATATATAGGAAGGAAATGAGTCCAAACTCATAAAACAAGATTTAATCAATATAAACTACTGCTTTATGTGTGTGATTGTTCATGTTAGTGTCAATCAGGTTAGTGCAGTTTGAACTGAACTGGAGACACATGATTTGAGAAGCACCAAGATGAAACATTTTTATTACATGACCAGACCCCAGGTCGAGCATTATGGCTCTACATCCTTCCCAATCTTTAGTGGGGCTGTGCAGTGGAAAGGTACCAGGGGAATGGGGAGTTGGACATTACTAACTGGGAGTATAGTGGGAGAAATAATAATAATAACAGTAAATAAATGAAAGTTTATTTGTATAGCACTTTTAAAAACAATGTTATAAAGTGCTTTACATACAAACATGAAAAATAAGAGTCCATCCATCCATCCCTCATCAACCGCTTATCCGAAATCAGGTCGCAGGGGAACTGGAACCTGTCTCAGTCCTCATTGGGCGAAATGCGGGGTACACCCTGTATAGGTCACTAGTCTATCACAGGGCAGAGCAGTCAGGGGAAGAAGTGTCTTGCTCAAGGACACCTCAACAAACTTCTCTGCAGGTGTGGGGATTGAACCTGCAACCTTCCGATCGCCAGGCGACCGCTCTACCCACTGAGCCATGCCGCCCCATTGAAAAATAAGAGTGAATATATAAAATGAAAATCAAACATGACAAAGAAAGAAACAGACCGAGCTAAAAACCTGCCACAAAAGGTAAATAGTAAAAGTATATGTCTTGATGCATGGTCAATAATCCAGGTATGGAAATCACAAAACGAGGTGAAAGTATAGCAACATTAAATAGCAACATTAGCCATATCAGTTATAAATATCTGTTCTAAAGTGAGAGGGGCAATAGTCAAACCAGTAGAAGGTATAGTATAAACAGTACTAGTGAGTGTTGACAGTAATAATTGTATATACAGTAATGATACTTCTCGTAACTGAAATAGTAGTAATAGTTGTAGCATTGTGGCAATAATTTAAATGGATTTCCTTATCAGTCCCACGGAGAAATGTGGATTTCTCTGGAATTTAACCCATCCTCTTGTATAGGAGCAGTGAGCTGCCACCATGTGGGGCTCAGGGAGCAGTTAGGGGTTTAGTGCCTTGCTCAAGGACACCTCCACATACTTTGTGCAGGACTTGGGATCGAACCAATTGCTAGACAACCACTCTACACACTGAGCTATGCCGCCCTAATGTATAAATAATGTATGCAATAGTAATGGTAACAATAGGAATAATTGTACCAGCAGCAACATTGATATTATTAGTAGTCATAATCGTAGTAGTAATATTATTATACATTACCACTAGAGGCAGGTGGCAGTTCTCCTATCACTGTCTTGAGGCCAATAGAGGAAATGTCTCTGAGCTGTTCCTTGTCTGATAGCATGTTGGTACACAGAGTATCTACTATCGTCTCCACCTGATACTCCTTCACCTTGCTCACCAGAGGGCCCAAGCTGTAGATAAAACCAATGTATCCAGAGTGAAAACCAGACAGATTCAACATACCTGGCATCAGAGATGGTAAGAAACAACATACCCAAAGTCAGAGACAGACAAAACCAACATATCCAGAGTTACAGACCCGCAGAGCTAATATACCAAGTATTAGACAGAACCAACAAACCCAGAGTCAGAGACAGAAAGAACCATCATACCCAGAGATAGAGAGACAGAACCAACAGAACTAGTTAGAGATAGACAGAACCAACATGCACAATATGAAGAGCTAGACAGAAAAAAATATCCAGAGTTAAGAGACAAACAGAACCAACATACCAAGACATATAGAAGTAGAGAACTGTCTTTCCCACACCTATATAGACAGGGAGAACCAACTTACCCAGAGAGACAGACCCAACGTGCGTGCATGTGTTTCTCACCATTTAACAGCCAGGTTCTGAACTTCTCCGTTCTTGTCTTCCAATAGTTTGAGAATCATCTTCACCACCTATCAATCAACCAACCAATCAATCAATGAACCAAGGAATTGGTCATCTAGTCTGGCATCAGCCAGTCCATCCTGTGTATGACAATAAACTTCAATGGAGGAACAATGAGTGAATGAAATAGGATTCCTAAAAGACCATGTGGTACTGAGACACTCTGTTTATTAGTTAGATTGTATATTTATATAGTTCTTTATCAAATACATTTTAGTAAAATACTACGGTTCGGCATTTGTTTCTATTTTCATATTGTCCAATCATGGCTACTCCAGATCACCAATAGGTGATCTGATCACCAATAGGTGATCTGATCACCAAGGTTCAGCAGGAGTGGTTGGGTGGCATTTTTTAGATTACCAACACTAGAACTTAATCTGGATTAAAGATTTTGAAAAATCCCTTTAAGGGTGGCTCAGCATCTGAGGGAGCTTTGAAATAATCACACCTTTAAGCTTTCTGTAAGCAGTAGAGTTAAAATTAAGTGAATAAACATTAATAAAACATTGAGAATATTTTATTGAAAATATTTAAACACTTTTTTTAAATCTATCTAAAGGCAACATCTCTATTCAAATAAAGCCTCCCTTACAAGCTCTGTGTATCTGTGCTTTATGTGACAATATCACAGTATCGTGTTCTATCATTATTGTCTTATCTTTAATATCATGATCCAAATCATATCCATGATATTAACTACACTTATAGAATGCAAAGTTTTGGTGACCAGGCATATGGAGGACAGAAATGTGGGGTTTTAGATCCATAGAAAAGAGATGGCAAATTGTTTATAATTAAGTATTCATTCCCGGCTCAGTGGGTGGAGATGCCACTTAATAATACAGACAATCCTCACTTAATGACCTACCTGTCTAACAACTGTGCGGACTTATGACCAGCTCTCTGACCAATCAGTATTGTACACTGTATGCAAACTTTGGTCATGGGAACGGCAGTGCAGCATCTCAGTGTCAAACATCTACAGTATAAACATTTAAAATATGCTAAAAATGTTATTAATGGTGCAAAGGGGACATTAAAACAATATATAAAGATGGTTGACAGATGGTCAATGACACCTTTACCACATTAATAGGTGCTTTACAATACCATACTGCTTTCAGGCACATGAGCTGAAAGGTAAACAAACCGGATTCAGGTTTTAGTGAACGTGGTTGAATAACGCACATGGACAGTGGTCTTAAAGCCTGCTTTAGATAAAACAACTAGGACGACTGTCACGTTGCAATTTATATTTCTGTCAGCTTTGAGTTGCGTTCTCCACCACCTGTTTTGCCCAGAGTAGTGTCACAGTCAAAGTAGTGAAGTATGCTGAAAATATCCGTAAGGGGCAGCTCCTCACTTATTGACCATTTGCTTTAAGGTCTAGTCTTTGGGGGAACAGAGCTCAGTTGCTAAGTGAGGAGTATCTGTAATCTGGGTGTTCGAATCCCGGCCGCACCGTTTCTAATCACCCCCTAACCTAATAAAAAATATTATAGATTTGCTAGTGTTCCCCTCTGGGTCGTCCGAGCCTCTCGGTTAAGTGAAGGGAAGGTACTCTCACTTTGTTCTCCTCTTACGGCCAAGCACTGTGCTTTCCCCGCGAAACTGTGATGTGTGAAATATCGAGGGCTAGTTGTCACGTGACTTGGAGGAGTCACATGCTACAGCTTCCTCCTTCCTGTCAACGCTCTAGAGGGGTACCAAAGTGACAGATCCAGCAATAGGCAACACTGGGAATTCAGGTGGGGGAAAAAGGGGCTAAAATAAATTTAAAAAAAGACTTTACACCGTATACCCACATTTACCAAGAATGGGGGATCAAGGCCAGATGCCCTTTCCTGATACACTACAGTGGGTGGGTAGTTTAGCACAATATAGTATCGTACAGTAGTGAAAAGTATTACATTGTTCAC
>OMLC01017286.1:2566-18891 GCA_900302585.1 Regalecus glesne | reverse complement strand
CACTCTGTCAGTCAACTCTGTTATTATGAGGGTCATCCAACGGGGAAATTAAACAAGACACAATGGCAGGAAGAGCATTAGGAAGATTACACAGGTACGAGCGCATATAGACACAAGACACGGGCACAGCACCTACCCGTGTGTCGTCCTCGATGTCTCTGTAGATTCCTGACGGCAGTTCCATAACCTAAGCAACCAGAGAGACAGAGAAGTGACCGCTGAGAGAGACAGAGACCGACACCAGTCCAAACAACCAGACCAACTCAACCACTATTCATCTGACCTGTTACAAAATGGTTGACAATAACTCCACTTTAACACGTTGTTATTTACTTCTCCTTGACTTCCACTAGTTTTCCATCTAATTTGGTGTCAAAACGGCCGTTGCACTTGTCCATACCTGAACTCACTTTAACATTTCTTGTTTCTTCCCCTCTGCCATCTACTTTTTCCAATTACCACCCCCATCACACTCGGGGAGGGGTGGTCGACATTGTTATTTGTTTTTCCCGTGCATGAGTCTGTGCGTTTGTGAACATGTCACCAGCCAAGCATTTGTTTTGCTCCTCTTTCTCTGTATTGTGCAACCATGAGGAAAATTAAATCCTTATTATCTGACCTCCCCACCCCCTAAAACAATCTCCTCAGTCACATTAGTTCTGTTTGTCCCTTAACAGCTTCCGTCCATGTCAGACAGCACACGGCAACCTTCCAGATTCATTCCACTTTGAGAGTGCTGCTCCTTTGTCTGCTTGGCACTGCGTTCTTTGTATCCCAAAACTCAATTACTATTCACCTGCAGTCTCCTCTGGCTGCATACATCAAACTCCGGCTTTAAAAACCTCCTTTTCTTGAGCGGCTTTACTCTCGGAATCTCTGATGGAAATTGCGGGCTGTCAGGACACTTGGGCAGGAAAGCCAAACGCCAATTTTTACAACCATGTCTTTTCAAAGGGAGAACATTTAGATTTTCCCCGGGCATCAACACACGTGCAGATTGGATCTCGTGTGCATTAAGTCCTGCATGTAGATGATGGGCGCATGGCCAGACATGCACACCCCTACGTGCACAATTTCAGATAAGCCCATTGCACATAAATCAGCCTTCCTAACCCCTCAACCTACTGAATTCTATTCCAAGTCTGAGAAAAGCTGGGAGATAGGGTAGTCATCTAGTAATCAGAGATTGGTGGTTTGATCTCCAGTCCTGCATATGGTGGCTTCCTCACTACTCCGATACAATGGGATGGGTTGAATGCAGAGAGCAAATTTCACCAGCCTGTGTCGTGTGGTAATAAAATGTTTTTAAAAAAAAGGTTGAACATCTTAAATCGATGTCCATATGAATGGATGGACCCATGATTTCCCAGCAGAGCATTACCCAGAGCATCACACTCCCATAACCAGTTTGTCCTCTTGCCAAAGTGAATTCTGTTGCCATCACTTCCCCAGGTAAATGGTGGACATATGGTCATCCACATCATCTCAAAGGAAATGGGATCCATTGGACCAGGCACCCTTTTCCCACTACTACAAGGTCAAGTTCAAACATTTATGTGCCCATTGCATGTGCTTATGATGATAGACAGGGTCATTATGGGCACGCTGGCAAGTCTGCAGCCCATACGCAGCAGAGTGTGATGTACTGCGTCTTGTTACACACCTCCTGTAGCCATCCTAAAAAAAAATCTGTGACTTATACCACAGAAGACCTTCTGTTGATTTGGACCATATGGGAATAAGCCGTTGTTGCCCTTGTGCAATGATGAGCCTTAGGTATCCAACATCCTGTCACTGAGGGTTTGTCCCTTCTTGGACCACTGTCAATAGGTATTCACCACTGCTGACTAGGAGCACCCCACACGGCTTGTTGTTTCAGAGATGCTCTGACTCACTCGTCTGGCCATAAAGATTTGCCCCCTTTCAAAGGCATTCAGGTCTCTACTCCTGCCTATTTCTCCTGCATTCAACACATTGACTTTATAAAGTGATTATTCTCTCTCCATCCAATCTACCGAGATCTTAATAAGTGCCCTTCTTTGGAGATGATCAATGTTATACGGTTCACCAATCAGTGCTCATAGTGTTTTGGCTTACCAGCGCATATCCCCCACATTCCGTTAGAAAAAATAAAATGGTCAACAATGGTGCAAAAGCCATATGCCGTGTGTCTTAAAGATGCATTTCCCATCGCGCACAGGTGCCGATGATTGGTCAGGCTTGATATCAGTTGAAATTAAGTCTCGACTTAGTTCCCTAGTAGGCAACATGAGCAAAATGATTCCACTCCTCAGCATAAGCCTATGGCTTATGAAGGGTTTTCCTCTCCTCACTCTTACTAAGCACACCGGTGATTTAATGCGTTGAATATGCACGACTTTGAAAGTCAAAGAATTGCGCAACTGTCAAAATAAAACAATGGGGCTCTGAGCGTAGTGCATGCATGGATCCAAGCTGTACACTGGCTCTGGAATATAAGAAATCCTCATATTACCAAGTAAGATGCACAAAAGGTGTCTCTTGTTTATACAATTGTGTTCACGAGTTGTCTCACTTGTATCCTTCTAAATACAAATAAAAAGAACTTGAACAAAAATAAAGTGTCTGATTGGAAAGCCCAAAAGAATATGGTGGAGTGGGTCTTGGTTCTATGTATTCTCCTAGGAAAACAGACTTCACTAGCATACAATGTGATGAAGAATTCTAATTTTCCAAAAAAGAAAAACACCAATATGACAACTTTTTTAAATCCTTTATATTACTAGCATAAATATGATAATGGTTAATCAACAAATATGGCCTTTTAAAGTCTGGCAAGAATTTCCCAATGCATATTTTATGATTTCAGCATCAGAACCAAATGATTAAGAGTAAGGCAGGTCGTAGTGAGTACGAAGAGTAAGAAAAATCGTGGTGGTAAACAAGCAAATATGGTAGATTAGGTGCACACCCATGTAGGCTAACGGGTGTCTTTTTTATTTTTCTTCTTCCTTTTGAGAAGTGAGGAAGGTGGTTGTGATAACTTCATGAGGGAAACTTGAGTAAAATTGCAATGCAGTTTCAAATCTTGCCATAGATAATAGTGAACTAATCCAACAGGATTGTGAACTTCACTGAATTATGATGGGATTAGACAATCCAACATGGTGAGAGAAGTTCAGCTGTTTATTATTCGGGAGCCATCTTGAGGACAAGCCAAGACACTAACACCACATCAACACTGCTATAGGGACCGAACTTTTCCCTTCCTATTCCACTGCTGGGACCTCACAACCACTCCATTTATTCACAAAGGACACATCCCATCGACAGTTAAGTAACAGTCCGTCAACCCTGACACATGCATGTGGCCGCTTGTCTAAAACCACCACCTCCTCCTCCTCATCAGCCACCAAGAACCGCTTCCCTCAATCCTCCATATCTTTTCAGCTTATGGTAGAGTGCCAAGTTTCTTCCTATACCGCCCCTCCCTTGAGGCAATGAATCCGTCCACCCATTCTTCACCTGTATCTATATCAAAGCAGGAAGCCTAGTACCTCCTTGTAACTACCGCCCCACGCCCAACATATCCCACGCCAACAGCCCACAGCGGGAAGTGGCGGGTGGGCCCAGTCACAACATTGACCAAACCTCGGAGGGGCAACCAAGCCACTTAACCAATTAAGATTAGCTGTGTGTTCTGCCGCTGTGGTGTTTTGAGTCTTGGGAGTTGCGTTATCTTCCCATACACAGTTTGCAACTACACACTCCTGTGGTCAATGAGTTACGAGTGAGACTTACACGGTCAAGACTATTGACTTGATTTGCACCATACTAAAAATACAGACTATGCACACGTCCAACTGCAGGACGATTATGATCAGAACGTCTACCGATTGGTACACACATTTCGAGCCAAATCGAGCGCGAGAAAAAAATCATGGAAAGTGTCGCTGACCAAAACTCACCGACTCCCCTAACAGGGAAAACATGCACATTATACACATAGTCATGGACAGTTGCGCGCACACACACACACACACACACACACACTCCCAACCTCTCACTCATCTCCCTAATGACGACGTAATCGCTCACACACATCCTTCATTGGTTTAATTACTCACAGCAATCAGCCACAGGCAGGAGCGACCAACGACTCTCTCTCCTCTCTGTCTCACCTCCCTCTCTTATTCTATCTAGATCTCCCTCGCTCTCTCCCTCAAGTGCTTCCTATTAGTGTGTATGACAAGGCGTGTGCCAATGCAGCATTAAGAGCCGTTAAATCCTGCCTTCTTGTATCCTGACCGAAGACTGGCATGACTTAGAAGGTTGACAATACCCTCCCTCGCCACGACCCCCCCTCACCAGAAAAGGTCACTTTGGAGCCCCGGATCGCCGTCAAAATACACCCCCACCTTCTCCAGACTTCCTCTTTGTTTTCTCTGAATTCACGCTTGCATACACTGTTGACAAAGTTTTCCTTCGAACCTCGACCCCGTCCATCCACCAAACCATCTCCCCGTTTGTTTGGTTTTTCTTGTATCCTCCCACCGGCTAATTGAATTTGCAGCTGGCTCTTAATTAACGACAGGTCCGATTTGCATAAAGCGGGGCAATTTGCATACGGCAGACAGCACCTCCCCTGGCCCACCCCCTCGAATGTCTGAGCACCTGGCAAGGAGCCAAGAACAGGGGTGGGACCTGACATAGGATGGGGAGGAGGGATAGGGAGGGAGGAGGGATGGAGAATGAAAGAGCACAAGGTGTACGCAAACAAAAGAAGAGAGAAATAGCAGATGGGGGATGCGGAAGGAAACAAATGGGGGACAAATAACTTGCATGCCATGAGATGGTGGAAGGAGGGCTGGATTGGCAGTGGCAGGGTTGCTGTTCTAAACACAGACTCACACACAAACAGTACCACACACAAACTAAATAAACCCCAAACATTCATGCATGACATGATCACCTACTTTGTACAAATGCAAACATCCACTCACACAGACACATACATAGGCAGCGGGCGTCCAACTGGCACAAAGACCTGCACATATTCTGTCATCAAGAGCACTAATTAACGAAATCACAGAAACGCGTGTGACGCATGCTAAATAGGTATACTCATCTTACAAACAGGCGTTAATTGGTGGCACATTGGCTTTATGCAGATGAGCTGGGCGGACTCGCTAACAAGATGCGGCAAGAAACCTCGCTGCAACACATTTGTCGACAACTACCCAGACTGGTACATCGAGAGGGGGGCGAGAAAAAGCGCACACCCTCGCCTCAATGGGAGCATTTTGACTTGTACCAGTGCCTGTGCAAGACCTGGTGCCAGTTTGGAAGCAATTTAAAGACCTTTATTTATCTGAGACAAAGGCAGGAGAAGTTATCACTCGTTCAGGATCAGTCAGCCACAATCCATTTCCTAACCCACCATTCACCGAGTCTATTGATACAGCAATGTTGCTGCATCCTGCATATTCATGCCGTCATACATCAGCCGAATTGTGGATTTGTCAGACTGCTTCCTGTCTGGAGGGCTTTCTCTGCTGTGATAGGTGCCATCAATCACAATGTGCCAGTCTGACCAACGACCAACCCTTATACCACTGACGCCCCTCCCATAATGCCAGATATACTGGTCTGTCTGGAGGTGCTGGGGCTGTTTGACTGGGCTGCATCTGCACAACAATCTGGCACCAGTATGGCAAAGCCGTTAAGGTGTGGCCAAGCACGGCAACAGCTGGCGTCATGCAATCTGGAACACAAGTGTGGTGCATATGCGTGCAAAGCCAATAAGGCACAATAAAATAACTGAGCAATACAAGCGATCTCCAGCTGCAGAACAAACACACAAACGTCACTCTGGAATAATCGTACATACTGTCATAGAGCTCTGTGCATGACCTGAGCAAAGTGATCCATGCTCTCCCTCAGTCTCCCGCCTTCATTAGTACCCAGAGAGAATGTGTCTCGTTAATGAATGTCATTTGGGCAGCCAGCGGAGCGCTGGGTGCCTGCCAATTGGGACTACTGCCGGATAGGCAGGATAGAGGGAAAAAAACTACGGTCAAAGTGCGAGAAGAAATTCCGTTGCTCATTTTTCTCACTCTCACTTCCTTCATTTGTTCCCCTGGGACACAGGAGGGAAATGTAGGGGGTGAAGGCAGTATGGGAATTAAAGGGTCTACGCTTATGCATAAATACTTCGGGGCCGGCTCATGAGGGCAAAAGGTAGTCGTAGCAGATGAGTGCCAACATTTGGAACACTGTGGGAAGATGACGGACGCCGGTTTGAGAAGCAAATCACCATTGTCGGATGAGTCTAGATGTACACACTTGAGTTCATATGAAATTCTGAGATGGTACTATCGGATCACTCGCCAAGCTCCATGGCCATACACACTTCACTATGACAATCTAGGTCTAAAGACTGGATGTTGTGTTAATGTCAAGTCCACTGAGGCAAATTATTCTTTTGGGATAATGAGCTATACAAATAAAATTTACTTCACATTGGAACTGCTGTTTTACAGCTCCTACGCTGAGTCTTGGGCTGTCATTAGCTTTGCTAACTAACCCCTATGGACAGAAGTAGTGATTACAGTCAGTTGCAAACTTAAACTGAGTGATTTACAATCTGTACAGCATGCCATGAGAGTTTCTGTCTCCAGGAATTTACCAAGTACTGTTCTGCCCATGAGATTATAGATTATTGACTAATGCACAGTGTTCTCTCTTATAATTCTTTACTCAAGCTGGATATATCTACTTTCTCCTTTTCTGCATATATGACCTAGGAGGAGCCTGGGAGACTTGGGCCAGGTGCCCTTTCTGATATGGTGGGTCGGGCCCAGTCTGTCACTGAGCTACTGCAGCCCCTTCAAAGTTAATCCCCCTTTATCCATCCATCCATCATCAATCACTTGTTCAAGGTCAGGTTGCGGGGTCATGCTAGAAACTATCCTGATGCTCATTGAGCAAAAGGCGGGAGACCCCTGGACCACTTGCTGTTCCATCTCACAGTGGGAATAGTTCAGGGTTCAGTGTCTTGTTCAAGGACACTTTGATACATTCCTCATATGTCTTGTAATTCCATAATAATTCTGTCATCCTCTCTTAGTGTTGTAACCTGTAAATTGTGTTTTATACAGAAAATCTATAGCACATCTGTCCACCTTATGAGATAGCCCTCCTCTGTTGCTCTTCCTGAGGTTTCTTCCTACTTTCTCTCTTTTAAGTCTTTTTTAAGGGTGCCACTCCTTATCTGACACAAGGGTCAAAGGAGAGGATGCTGTGTTAGTGTAAAGCCCACTGTGTCAAATTGTAATTAGGTGGCAGTGCAATGGTCAATGCAAATAAAATATACTTTACTTGGGTGCCCCAGTGGCTCACCTGGTAGAGCATGTACCACATAAAGCTGATTCCTCACCCACAGTGGCCTGGGTTCTAATCCGATACGGGCCCATGTGGCATGTCATCCCCTCACTCTCTCCCCTGCCTTTTCTGTCTCTTGCTCAATTCTTATCAAGTAAAGGAGGAAAATGGTAACAACCCCCCCCCTAAAGAAACACCGATAGATTTTCTTGAGATCTATGGGGTATGAGAACATTTTATACAAGTACTGCCTCTTGTCACAAAGATCTCCGTTAATCTTGTAGCAACTCATACATTTGTTTGAAGGAGCAGGAGTTGTAGTTTTAAAAAACGCAATAAAAACAACAACAAGAAAACAGATGTTTGCAAGATTTATGGCAATGAGGTAATGTATCTGCTATATTGGCTAAGGATCCTGTCTGAGTCGTAAATTGTTCTGTCAGATTTTGCCATAGGCAATCAATTGGTGACCCGCCCCTTTTATTATTCACACACCCACACCCACACACACACATCTAGTATTTGGCCCCCCTCTATGTTAGACCTGTGATAAAGAATAATTCACCCTGCTAAACTTTTAACAACTTTAAAAGGTGAGACATTAGTACAGGAACTGCATGCTTAAAGAGATGGGGACAAGTGAGACAATGGACTAAGCACTGGGTTTATGTATGCATATGAATTGGTTAACTACCTCATAGACACAATTTAACAATATTGACAAAAGATGCGTCATTATTAGGGGCAGAATAGCTCAGGGGGTAGTGCGGTCTTCTAGTAATCTGAAGACTGGTGGTTTAATCCCCTGCCTGTGCAGAAAGTGTGTTGAAGTATCCTTGAGCAAGACACTAACCCCCCTAAATACTTGACACCTGTGATGGAAAAACAATCTCTTGAAGGCTGGGATAATAATTGCTGGGATAGGCTCCACAACCCAACTTCAGATAAACTGTTGGTGATGGATGGATATAAATAAAACCAATAACACATGCATTAAGGCTTATTTATTATGAGTGAGATGCTCATCTAAATATTTGATTGCATATTACTAAATCTTTAGAGATTTTGTTAATGCTCCTGCCTTTGCTCTTGAGCAAGGTAATTGGAAAACGAACTGGTGTTGGTTCAGGGACACTACAGCTGCCCAATGCTCCTGTATAATAGTTAAGGTTAAATGTAGTGAACACATTTTGTTGTATGTATGAACGATAACAAACAAATTAAGCTTCTCCTTGTTTATATTTTCTACTTTAAATATTTGTATTATTCATTTATAACTGCAAATGAGATGGATCATGGTAGCTCAGTGGTACAGTGCGCACTTCAGGAAATGACAAGCCAGATGTTCCAGGTTTGATCCAACTACAGGGTGTCAGGAAAGACATCCGGCCCTAATTCCTCAAGGTCCATCTAGGTTTATGTCCACATGCCCAACATGGGGATTAATCATGAAATGTAAAAATATACCTATTTTTAAAAATCCACACAAAATGTTGGGTCTCCTTTTATGGTTAACTTTAGTGAACTCCTGTTGTTTTACTTTGATTTATTGTCCATCCATTCATATATCCATGAACCCCTTATCCAAAATCTGGTTGTAGAGTTATGCTGGAGCCTATCCCAGGATTCATTGGACCAAGACAGGGATAAACCCTAGACAGTTTGACGTTCCATCTGTAGGCTTGAGCAGTTAGGGGTTCAGTGTCTTGTTCGAGGACACTTTGACAAGGTTTCTGCAGGGGATCGAACTATCAATCTTCCAATTACTAGACAACTGTCCTACCTCCTGAGCTATGCCACCCCTTTTTATTCATAGTATTGATTATAATACAATAAAAACTGTCATTTCCCCTGGAGATGATGTTTTGAGTTGTTTTTTGGTTGCTGTTATTGTTTTTTTGGGGTGGACTAAATGTTACCCATGGTGCTAGAATAGCCTGAAACACCACTGATATAGATATACATTTGGAATACTTGTATAGTAATATTTACTCTTTTCATTGATTATCTCATTTTGTTATGTCGGTCACTCAGAGATTTAAAATAAACATTGATATAATCGGTGAACAACTATTTATTTGCGCATCTCTCACACGCCACTAAATGCATAATAGATTCGTCCCATTATATTTTTAAGACAAACCTCTCTACAATGCATTTTGACCTTTCAACACGAGATTACAGCTAATGATGGTATGGCGACAAGCATCAGGGCAAGACCATGATTAATGGGATGGCATCCAGCGCTTTACCTGTGTCCCTCATCCGTGGGGTCAGCGGTTGTCAGGAAGGGCATCCGACGCCAAATTTGGCCAAATCGGTACACGGATCGACAAGACCCTACCAGGCCAGGGTTAACAACGGCCACCTTTGGTGCTGTGCCCTCACAGGGTACATAGAAACTATAAACCACACCGTGGTGACCCCTGAAAAACAGAGAACAAGCCGAGTGAATGAGATGCTGCTAAAGCTAATGCGTTGTTGCGCGACTGAATAATAAGTCATAGCATATTGAATTCAATAAGAAACTTCAAACCCACCACTATTCTTCTAAATACTGCTGAGGAAGTGTCTTCGTCTGTCATTGTGTTGGATTAAATTCCTGGCAATCCCCAAACATCTCCTGGTGCCAAAAATATCCCTGACTGCGGTCCCCTACCAAACTTTCGTTGGCATCGCCCCCACAGAAATACCTATTTATCGTTGTTAGCAGAAGCTAACTATAAAAACAAACATTGAAGTGGCGGTTTGACTTCAAATGAAAGAAGCATAATATTAGACAACTAGGTATGGAAGGCATAAATCAGGGTGTAGGCCGGTTGTTTAGTAATTGGGAGATGGTTTGTTCAATTCCCAGCCCAGCAGCTGTTTGTGTGTCCTTGGAGCAAGACGCCATCAACCCCATTTCCCGCCTTTCACGAGATGTAGTTGATAAATTCCGGTATGACTTCGCGCCCGATTTCAGACACGTAGTTGACAATGGTTGGTTTACCGTAGCACTGAGGGGAGCGCCATTGGTGTGATCACATGACGCCACCAGCCAATACAATTACATAGCAGAAGTACTGCTTTCTGATAGGTCGTGTGGGGCACATGGGGGCAGGAGCATCTTCAATGATTCCAGGTCCTTCATGTTTTTATATTTTCTTAAAGTGGTTAGGAGCCTACCAGACTCTTGCCGTTTATGGTTTAGAGCCCTAATCTAGTGTTCATTAACACAAATAATTAACTCGTTATCCCCCACACACATATTCCATAATCGTTTAATTCCCCATTGATCAGTTCACATCTTCAACCACCTCTTAAACAACAAATTCGGTAGCAGTACATGGCTGAGGGACTCAAGATTAGCTCCGTGATGCTACTGCTAACCCAGGCGGCGCCGACCCCATTACTCCTCTTTTCAGTACCTTGGTTAGCTGAAGTCGGCACCTCCTCACACTGATCCAAGGCGTTGTTTGTAACTTTTCTTCTACCATCTCTCTCTCTCACGCTCTCTCCCTCCGCGGGCAAAACAATCACTCTCATACATTCAGGCAATTAGCGTTAATCAGCCATGCACTAGTTTAGCGGGCAGCCATATTGATTTCAGGGCTAATCTAGAAAAAGCATAATGACACGGCAATTAAAGTGCTCTAGTGTGTGAATTACACCTATGATTAAATACTGTTGGGATCCAGCGTGGTGGAAAATTATCCTAGGGATTTCTGGGGAGCACATACACTCAGGATGTGAGTCATACTCCCTCATCTACATAGCAGTCGCTAAATTCCGATGTTTTTTTAAGCATCTGCAGAACCCCATGAAGGGAAGGAACATGTTTTCCAAAGTACAAAAGTCCTTTGCGAAAGCGAAAAATATATTAAAAAATGAATATTTACAACTTTAATCTTTATTTCTTTAAAATAACAAAGATATCAAAGGCAAAAAAAATCTGTTATTAATAAGACCGGTACAAAAATGTATCAGAACACAGAAGAATATACAGAGCATAACAATGACAGCCTTGGAAGTTAGCCCAGCCTATAAATGCTTCAAACAGACAAAGACCATCGGTATACTATAGAAGAGAAAGGAAAAGAGTGGATGTCGCTGGGGAAGTGAGATTTTGTTTCCAGATCAACAAAGGGAAAGGGACAATGATAAATTGTCCATTTTGTCTAACTGGCATCAACACACCTGCTCTCCTTCCAGTTTCAATCACAGAGCTAGCAAACAGTCTCCAGTAAATAAGGCACTATGGTAGGCCCAAGAACAGTATGTGTTTGTCTATTCATATGTGTGTGTACATTCCGTATTGGTGGATCACAATTGACGTTCACATCTTTTATTGTGCATTAATACTATTAATCTTAAATCACTCAAGGTATTTCTATTTAAACAATAATATTTGTGACTTTGAATCAAAAGGGCATTGAGGAGATATGATATTCAGATCTCTGACATTAACAAATGTATACTGTAGTAAACAGTCAAAAAACATAATGCTAGTGAGGAAAAGGGTAAAATTCAAAATGCAATGTGCTACTTTGCTAAGCAGCTCTTTGTCTTATACTGTTTACCATGGGAGGGCAATTGTATTATGCTCAAGAACACAGACAGTTATGTCACATATTAGCAAAGCACAGATCAACCTAAAACCAATATGCCTTCAATGACTTAATTATACTGTTCTCCTCAAGTGCAATACTGTGCAACATCTCACTCCAATTAAGTTGCCAAATCCTCATGAAAATCCTTTTGTGGAATTTCTCCAGCACATATCATTTGATAGCCTGCTGAAAATCAATTTGGATAGTTAAAAATAAAAAAAGATGAACATGCTACTGTTTGAGGCACCTCTGAATTTTGCAGCATTTCAGTGAGTATTTGGCAGACATGGAGCTGTTTGTACAGCGAGTGAAAAGACAGAAGTTTTAGACTGCATGGCTATGGAGCAGGTACAAACAAGCTGTTGCCCACAGATGAATATTGAACCTCCCTTTGCTTTTGTCAACTACAGCAGAGAAGCATATTGTGAGGCAATGAATGCAATTGAAAGTCTGTTCAGCCGCCTGAACATCACAAAGAAAAAATCCCCCGCGGCAGGCTTTCAGTTTGTCTCTCCCACCTGTGTGCTGGGGGCTTGGCACTTGAGGCAGGGATGGAGGACAGGATGGGGTAGAGGGCTGTTGAAAGAGGTCAAAGGCTCATGGGATGCGGGAGTGTTTTGTGCAGAGGGGAGCAAAGACAAGAGGTGGCGTCTACATCTCATGGGCAGCGAGGTGGTGCTCAGGAATGCCATTAGCATGAGCCATGGCTGTGTTGTTCTCGTTGAGGCGGCGCACACGGTACATTTCATAGTGGATACTGCTGGTGATGTCCTTGATGTTCTGCATGTGGGTTCTGAGAGAAAGAAAAAGAAACGATCTATGAAAGGCACATAACTTCACATTAAACAGACACAGTTGGATGATTTGTGGTATTCACATAGATCTGAAGAAAGCAGCGTGCACTAAAATAGTGAAAAAACGCCTACCTGATGAGCAGATCTCGCAGATAAGCAAACTCACAGTGGGCTATGTTCTCGACTGATGGTGAAAAGGGAGAAGACAATCAAATGAGAGGTAAGAAACAGTGTAAAGTTGTAGCATGATAGAATTTTGAAAAAAAAGAAGGAAATATTCTTGGTATGCCCTTTTCTGTTTCAAAAATGGTTGCTCTCAGTTTCTCTTCTTCTCCACCAACGGAAGTCAGCCATCTCACTGACAGCACCATAAAAAATGAGAATTAACTACTTCAGATAAAGTATCCCCCATTAATGGTCAATTCCTTCTTCCCAAAGCACTTATGAAAAGACAAGACTAGCAGCTAAACAAGTTCTGCCTGACAGGTTGACCCTATCTGAATATGTGTGAGTACGTGTGTGTGAACGTGTTTGTGTTTTCATGAAACAGCGACAGAATTTGTGAAAATCGTTTAAGTGATGCCATTGCAGAGCACACTGCAGGAAATTAAACTTCCTTCATGATGTTGGATAGAGGGGAAATACTTTCTGTCAGGAGCTGATAACGTAATTAATACTGAAAGCCATACTGTAGGGATTACTGTTGAAATGGGAATAGGTTAGAAATCATAATGCTGAGCCTGTGTTAGTGTGTTATAGACTACATTATCAAAAAAGTGGATTGTATGCCTAAGGTTAAACTTCGCAAGACAAACCCAGAATAAAGTCTTTATGACCTCAATTCAAGTTGTCACTCCCCCATACCTCAGGCTATAACCCTCTACCACCCACTGTCTTAAAGCTGTTCCCTCCCACACATTCCTATCACTCCCCCTTCCAGTATTCACAGTGCATTCTTCGTGCCATCGAGGCAGACAATCTAAAACAAATCAGGCCTCTGCAGACACATTGCGGCTACTGGAAGCCTGAGTGGTCAACATGGTATATGACTTTATTCTGGAACCTCAATAGAGTCATTGTTAAATTGATTGACTGTCTGTGATGTCTATGGTGGTGACTGACTCAAGTCATCTGAAGGGCCTCTACTCTCCAAGAAAGATCATGTTGCTTGATGCAAAGTTAGGAGTTTCTTTATAAGCACAAGAGAGGAACAACAAAGAAGGAGAAAGGAAAGAAGAAGAGTATGGATCAGAACTAACACAAATGTGCTGAGAGGCAATGTGTTACAGTAATGCTACGTTTTCTTTAAAAACTGGTGCATCAAAAACCCATTTTGAGTAATATCACATGCAAAATAACCAATTTATTACTTATAGCATCACTTCTACAAGTTGGAACAAAACTATATTCCAAACTAATTCCTGGATTTGTTTCCATCCACTTTTCATATGTTGGGTTGGTGTAACCTAACATGGTATAAGTGTTCTTACAAATTGTGTTTATACTGTGCTAAGGAATGACAAAAATCCTCAGCAATCAAACTACACATCCATCATGGTTGACCAGCTACATGGAAAATGCAAGGATAAAGCTGCTGAGACTTTTGAAAGTAACACATCCACTTTAAAGGGTGCAATGGGCAAAATATATAATGTTAATTTTAATACCATCCTTTGAGAAAACAGACTGGAGAGAGGAGGAGAAGGTGTTTACCTTCAATGGTGCCCCATTTGGTCTTCCTCCCCAGCAGCCTCCTGCCATTGACCTGGTATTCCTGGTCACTGCCCACTACAGCAAACGGAATCATCTCCTGTGTACAGGTCAAAGGGCAAGATATGATGGTATGTGCTGTAGGGCTCAGAGTCACAAATCCAAACAAAGATGATGATTTTCTATAGACAATATGGATCCAATCCACATGAAGGATCCAATATTTGAATACCTGCAAGACTGCTAATATTCCAAATTGAGTTCAGGCAGGTAAACTGATAATGTTTTCATGAAGTTGAACTGAACTAAACATAATCAGTGGAACCACAATGTGCACGATGTGACAGTGTGGAGTGAGAATGCTTGTGCCATCTTAAAATGTTAAACTGATCAACAAAAAAGAACAACAATAGTTAACTGCAAACCCTTCTGTGTCACAATTTAGTATGGGCTTTTTCAGACATTCAAACAAGCAGAAAGTCAGCTGCATGAATTAGTTTGTTTGAGACCAAAGGGCTTGGACAACACCAAAGTCACCTTCTTATATCAAAGAGCTTTGTACTCTACAGCAATAGCAAAGGACCAATGAAGGATGGTACAAAAAACTCAAGTGTCCTTTTCTTGGTCATCTTTACCTTCTGTATGAGCTACTGTAAACAGCTAGTTTTCTTATTTGAGACTCAGGTTCAATGCAGTGATTTTTGTTAAAGTTTCATGTACCATCCTGTACTATGCCTCCTTCACTTAACTTGTTCTTGGTAAGAAATTCACTCTTATGACGTATGCCACTTCTCTCTTGTGAACATTTAGTATCATTTCAATGTATGCCGTATCTGTTGATGCACCATTTTTCCTCTCTAGTTACATACAATTTTCTTATCACAATATTCACATATTGAAATGACCTTTAAATTCTCATTCCTAGTAGGTAGCAGAATGTATTATGGGACTGATGATTGGCAACAGCTGCAAATAGGCAAAGCCCAGGTGAGGACAAAGTGAGAAAATGAAATACTGAGGAAACAGTTCAATAACAAAACTTTGTGTGTGTGTGTGTGTGTGTGTGTGTGTGTGTATGTGTGTTTGACTGTTTGAGTGAATTTGCTTGATCCACTCACCCTAATTTTCTCATTGATCATCCTGTCCTCCGCATCCTCATCAAATTCCTTCTGGGGGTACACATCAATCCCATTGGCTCGCAGCTCTTCCCTGATCTTTGACACAAATACACACAAAACCCCAATCCCCATTAGCTTCAATGATTACCGACACTGAATACAGGATCAATGAGGTAGGTTGACAGTACTTTCAGTTGCATCAGATGATTGCATCAGGAAGACTATCAGCACAGCGTACTTTTCACTGATTTAAGTGGTATTAATACTAATCTGCCCAGTAATCTACTCCAAAACACTACATTTAGGCTTAGAGCATAATTGCTATCTCCACACACTCACCTTCTGACTCAAACACAAACACACACACACACACACACTTAAAAGGGAGTGTCCCCTCTCCACTCCAACTGAAGTGCTGTTGGTAATAAAAATATGAATGCCAAATGATTTTTGCATTGAGTGTGTGTGTGTGTGTGTGTGTGTGTATGTGTGGAGAAGAACAAAATCATCCAGGAAGGAAGTAAATTAGTGGCAGAGGACAGTTCTTTACATAATTTGACTTAATGCTTGGGTATATGTGAGGTTATATTGTAAAATACTTTGAGTAGTCACCGCACTAGAAAAAGCATTGTAAAAAAATGAGTCCATAAGACCTGGTAAGACTTTTTGGTATAATGGAGCCACTGTTGCTGTCCATTTAATGCCCAGTGAGGTTTTTGTATATGTGTCTGGGCAGGAGGGGGGGGGTC
>OMLC01017267.1:12558-14969 GCA_900302585.1 Regalecus glesne | reverse complement strand
ATGTGGTGAGGGAGGACATGCAGGTGGCTGGTGAGACAGAGGAAGATGTAGAGGACAGGAAGAGATGAAGATGATGATCTGCTGTGGTGACCCCTGATGAGAGTGGGCAGAAGTAGTAAAGATACTTGATAGATGTGACAACTGGCATATTAAGCACTTAACATATTTATTCGATAGCATCATGTACAACATTAAAACAACCTCAACATTGGCAGACCTCTATGTCAATCTCTTCCATCTCAAATACTCGTGCATACACTCATCAACTCATCATGGACGGGTACACCAGGAAGGCCTCATCTCACACCATGAGAACCAGGCCAAACAGAATTAAAGGGTCAATAAATATCAGGACCAGAATCCTTCTCAGACATCAGCCTGGTCTGGCTCTTCGCAGAGGACTTGCACCATGAAAATCACAAGTTACCACAAAAATAGTCATAAAAATCTGTTAATTCATTGTGTCAGAGATTTTGTTCCCGTGGCCAGTGGGTGGTAGGAATATTTTTTCTACAATTAATGTAACATGAAACGTCATCCTACAGCTATGGAACGGAACTCAGCACTAGCTTTTCTGAATTCCCTTATTTTTGCAGGGCTTTTTTCCTTTTCATTCTTCTCCCCCACCTGAATCCCCTGAGTGTCCTACTGCTGGGTCAGTCTCTCTGATACTCCTCTAGAACATCAACAGGAAGTAGGAAGTGGTAGCATGTGTCTCCTCCAAGTCACATGACCACTAGCCCTCACTAGTCCACACATCATGGTCTGGTGGGGAAAGCACAGTGCTTGGCCGTCAGAGGAGAATGAAGCAGAGTACTTTCCCTTCACTTAACCAAGAGGCCTGGACCACCCAGAGGGGGACACTAGTGAACCCAGAATACTTTATCCAACCTAACCCCTATACCCATGTGAGGCTTAGCCAGTTATGACCCACTAACTATGGACCTCTGGCCATGGTTGGAAACGGTGCAGCTGGGATTCCAACCCCCGACTGGATGACACAGAGATGTACTGAACATAGGTGTCTTACCCCCCTACACCACTAGAGGCCCCCCGACATTATTGTTAATGATTCCCAGGCTAAGTATCTTCAAAACTTTGGGGATTAATAGCTTCCAACACAGTGAGTGGTCATTTTTACATGTCATGATTAGTCCTCAAGTGGTGGAGGTTGGACATGGACATGGATGACACTTGGGGGATTAAGGCTGGATGCCCTTCCTGATGACCTGAAGTGGGTTCGAACCTGCAACATCTGGCTCGTCAGTTCTATAAGTGCTCACTCTATCACTGAGCTATCATGGCCCCCATGAAATTATCATTGAAATAAATATTTGCAAATAGCACTTGACCTAGATCCAGTTCATGACCTGTATGTCTAATATTGTTTGAAGATCAAAAAATGCATTTCTTTGGCATTTTTCCTCTTGGATGAGAGTTAACACACCTTTGAAGAACAGGACAGAGTGGGAAGGACATTCCCCTCTGGGACATTCCACCGCTGAATCCAGGTCATTGGGAATTCCTGGAAATACCTGCTGGATTTGTTTCGGGTACCCCTCCGCCAGTGTGTAGTTGTAGAAGCTGAACACTTTGTCTTGCTGGAAATATAATGGTGTTCTGATCAATCTCAGTAGTTGGAGAACCCCAAATTTCTACTCAACCAGGTAAATGCTCCTGGTTTAGGTCATCAGTTTCTGGCTTTTACAGAAGATAGATAATATAAGACGTACTTCACTAATCCCTGCAGGGAAATTAATCCTCTGCATTTGACCCATCCCAATACACACAACTAGAAATAGTGGGTGACCGCCGTGAAGCATCCAGGGACCAACTCCAGCTCTTCTTAGCATGTTTGCTCAGGGGCACAGACAGGAGAATTAACCCTAACATGCATGTCTTTTTGATGGTGGGAGGAAACCGGAGCACTCATAGAAGAAAACTACACATGCTAACTACACACAGAAAAGACCTGGGATGTCCTGGGATTCAAACCCAGGACCTTCTTGCTGTAAGGTAGCAATGCTTATTTATCACTGAGCCACCGTGCTACACTAAAATGACCCCAGCCAGCACTGCATAAGGCTTTTAAGCCTGGCTGTGTGTCTTGCCCCAATGTCTTCAACTAGTCACCTGCTCTCTCAAAGTATCCCGAGTATGGATACTCTGACACAGTCATTACAGTTCAAGAGATAGTTGTCTCAGATCATACCCAGAAAAAGAAGATGTGATCATGGTCCTGGGGGCTGTCCGGGTTGTGCATGCGAAAAGCAGCATCCAGATGGTCAAGTTTCTCCAGCTCCTTGAACAAATCACCAATGGGCCTAAACTGGGACTTAAAGATAGTCCACAGATAGCCACCTTTAGATCACAGCAAAAAGGGAGATGGGCTTTTAAAAATACATCGCTGA
>OMLC01017267.1:2558-10058 GCA_900302585.1 Regalecus glesne | reverse complement strand
AGTCTTCATCAGTACTTACATAGGTGCGGCGTTGGTCAGCACGAGTGCCAAGCACAGGCAGAGAGCCCTGGAGAGCAGCTTCATGGTGTGCAGTTCTGATGAGGTCCCCTGTGGTGAAGCTTCAGATGGGAGTAGAGCTGTGAAAGTGCACCTGTACAGCGGCTGAACCCACACTTTTATAGAGACTCTGCACGGGCGTAGATATTGGGAAACTGTTTGAGTGTGAGGGTGTGCGTCCCTCTATGTTCTGTTTACTTTGACTGCAAATGGGTGGTGGGGTTTTGTCTGTTGCATAATGAGCTTTTAACGAAATCACCAGAAATGTTGGCTCTGAGATGGTGTTGACATTTGAATTAATTCAGCGGTTTGCTCACTTTGTAAGAATTTTGAAACATGACTGACCTCAGAGAGACTTGCTAAGGGTTCTTTTTCTGTCTCAGCTTACACGTGTTATCTTCAAATGAGGTTGGTGATGGCTTACATGCTGTGTGCCATGGATAATGGCCAGCACGGTGGCATGTCACAGCGAGAAGGTCGCGGGTTCGAATCCCGACCCTGGTCCTCTCTGTGTGGGGTCTACGTGGGCTCCTGTATCTGTATGGGTTTCCTCCGGCTGCTCTGATTCCCTCCCACCATCATAAAGACATTCATGTTAGGCTTCAGCTCCTGCCTGTGCCCCTGAGCAAGGCTGTAGGAAAAAGAACTGGAGGTAGTCCCTGGGTGCTGGAGCTGCTCCTGTATAATCTGATGGGTTGAAGGCAGAAAACAAACTCTATTGTATGTACACTGACAAATACACAAAGTTTCTGTTGTGCTATAATTTGGCATACATCACAGTAAGAGGTTCACTTGGCCTCATCACAGAAACCCTGTTTGCCATCATTTTGGTTTAGCAACACTGGGTTTTCCTGAGACTTTGGTCCAATTAGGTTATCACAGAAATACACGGGCTTGCATGAGGAGGGAGGGGGGTCCATATCCACCCACAGTAAAGACGAGGTCATGAAAACGGTCTTTGCTCAGTCAGGGTTCATTTATTTTGGTTCAAGAGAAGAGTGAAAATCAAGAAGACTGGATTCCAGTAGACACAACACCATCCATCCATCCATCCATCCATCTCCATCCATCCATCATCAACCTCTTATCCGGTGTCGGGTCATGGAGGTAGCATATTTCAGCCGGGACCTCCAAGCTTTCCTTTCCCTTGCAACATCCACTAACTCTGATTGGAGGATCTCAAGGTGTTCCCAGGCCAGTGTGGAGATATAATCCCTCCATCTGGTCCTCGGTCTACCCCGTGGCCTTCTCCCAGCTGGACGTGCCTGAAAAACCTCCTTTGGGAGGAGATCAGGTGGCATCCTTACTAGATGCCCGAACCACCTCAACTGGCTCCTTTCTATTTGTAGGACCAGTGGCTCTACTCCGAGTCCCTCACGTATGTCTGAGCTTCTCACCCTATCTCTAAGGGAGACACCAGACACCCTCCTAAGAAACCTCATCTCAGCTGCTTGTATCCGTGATCTTGTTCTTTCAGTCATGACCCAGCTTTCATGGTCATAGGAGAGAGTGGGCACAAACATTGACCGGTAGATGGAAAAGCTTTGCCTTCTGGCTCAGCTCTCTCTTGGTAACGATGGTTTGGTAAAGGGAGCGCAATACCGCTCCACCTGCTTCACACTCAGCTGTGAACCAATCCAGAGACTGATGATGTCTTGACACAACACACCAAACAAATTCTGTTATCTGAAGGCTCACAGAGACCTTTCCACAAAGAACTTATTGCTCAAATCTGAGCAAACACGAGCTGTTTCAAAGTTGCACAAGTGTCCAGATAAAGCACAGAGACTTTAGAATCACCGCGGTGAGTCAAACCTTATGGGAGGTTCCACTAGCACACAGCCATGTGGCTCCTCATGAACCTTATTGTAATGAAAAACACTATTTTTCTCTAGTGAAGAGCAAAATCAGCTAAATTAAGTCCACTGATGAAATGCAAATGTCTCTATCTCTACGTCAACGCTCGCCCCTACTGACACATCATGAATGATCAAGCTCCGTCACCATGACGACACCCGTCAGACAGTTAGTGGATCCTAAACAAGTGAGAGTATAGGAGGCAGAAACTGTAGTGTGTATACCATACAATGAGAGCTAACACGAGGGGCACCATAGCTCAGGAGCTAGACCAGTCATCTAGTAATCTGGAAGAAGGTTGTTGGTTTGATTCCCGGTCCCTGCAAAGAGCCTGTCAAAGTGTCCTTGAGCAAGACACTAAGCCCCTAACTACTCAAGCCCTGCGGTGGAATGGTGACCTGTCCAGGGTGTTTCTACACCTTTCACCTGATGAGCAACAAGATAGGCTCCATCCATCCACTGACGACCCAGTTGGATAAGCTGTCGTCAATGGATGGATGGACACGTAAAGTTTACAATATGATGATAGTGTCTGTTGTAAAGAAACGTGACAATCCAGATCTTTGTAACTTTTACATCCCCAATTCCACCCCGGGTTGTTTAGGTCTTTGAAACTATCGATTTAAGATCTGAACCCATCTTACTGCTTTAGTAGAATCCTCTCTACACTTCAACTCTAACGACATCTCCTCCATCACTCCTGCACTAATTCACTTGTACTGGTAGATCTTGACGCAGTGATTCATGCTGTCTGACACAACCACCTGGCCATCAGGGAGCAGAGCAAGACCCCTCGGGCTATTCAGGTTATCCATCACCAACTGCCAGCCAACCCCCTTGGCGGGGTACAGCACCACACGGTGATGCTGCTTGCCCCAATCTGCCACAAGGACATCTCCATCACTGTCAATGCAGAGGCCCCAGGGGCAGGACAGCACAGGCCCGAGGCCGGAGCATACACCCAGGATTCTGATGGTGTTCCACCCAGGCTCCAGGACCCTGATGCATGGGACGCGTCCCATCTCGCTGCCTCGCTCGGACACTGCCATCAGCCCTGTAGTGAGACAGGCTGCCACCAGATAGGGCCTGTGGAAACCTGTCACCACCGTGCGCTCCCACCTGGCACCAGTCTTGGGGTCCAGATTAAAGGCTGTCAGAGTGCCTCGCTTGATGTCAGCGACCAGAAATTCATCCAATCGTGTGACGGTCACGCCTCTGGGAGCATCGAGCTCTTCATTGGTGGAGCCAATCATCGTGCCCCCGAACGTTTGGAGGAGACGTCCATGACGGCTGAACACCAACAGAGCTCGCTCGGCAGCGCAGGTCAGAGCAATGAGGCCTTTGGCATTGACGGCCACATCGAAGTAGTTGCAGATGCGAGCGGACCTCTCCGAGCCTGAGGGAGACACCTGCTGGACGACGTTTTTCTGGAGGTCAGTGACTTGAATGCGGGCGTTTCCACAGTCCACCACAAAGAGCTGCCCCTTTGTTGTCGCGTGGATTCCACTTGGCAGGTTGAAATCAGTACGGCCCGAGCCCTGTTTCCCAAACTGCCTGAGCAGATATGCTGAATCCAGAGCAGTTGAACCATCTTCCTCTTCTAGGTCCCTCAGAGCTGGCCCGACTCCTTCTCCCTTGAGCTGGTTGACTTGTTGCTGTTCCTTGGCTTGGTGAAAACCACCCCCTTCGATAGCAGACATGGAGAGAGATCTGCTGACACGGTTGGAGGTGAACCCTCGCCTCATTGGACTCTTGGGTCTCAGTTCTCTTTCCTCCACACTTGTGGGGCTTCTGCCAGATGGGGAAAGCTTTCCTCGGCCTTGCTCAAGGGTTGATGGTTCAGACAACAGTCGCATCCTGTCAGACCTCCTGATCCCTTGGCGCTCAGCCTTACTACCATTAATCAAAGGATGGGACTTGCCGGAGAGGTCAGCTGCGGACACAGAGCGGTGACGTGTCTCCTTGAGGGAGCCGTCATGCAGAGAGCTGACAGAGTAGCTGGAGTCCTCACTTCCCACCGGGGACGTGGGGCTCCCACCATCCCCAGAACATTCTTTTGAGTTCTTCCTCATGGATGGCCCTGGTAGGGACTGAGGACGCTGCATAGGGGAAAACTCCAGGAGGCTGCGGCTGGAGAGAAACCCTCTGATCTTATTCTTTGGAGGTACTCCTACGTCCGTTCTATTTTCAGGACTCTCTTCAGGGGGACAGGAGAGTTCCTTGCTGGAGACCAGGACGAGAGCCTTCTGCTTTCTCTGGCTCTTCAGAATGGAACGCCTCCTGGCTCCACTTTGCCTGCCATCATATTCATCACCTTCAGACTCCCCTTGGCTGTAGCTTGGAGGGAGAGCAAGGAACAAGTCCTGCCCTGGTGTGTCTGAACTCAGGGACTCCAGTTCCTCGTCTTGGGATGACTCAGATCCAGCATGTTGCCTTGGACTGGGAGACTTGAGCTCTTCCTCGTTCTCTCCTGAGCTTGATAGAAGTAATTTTCTAACAACTCGTGTGTTCCCACTGTTGGTCCTCTTGGTCTCACCTGGAGTCTGTCTGTGACCTGCTATGTTTGATGGTGGATCCTCTCTCATTCCAGCAGGGCTTAAGCTTGTAAATCGGATTTCCCCCGAGTGCAAAGCACACTTCTGGCCTTGGACTCCACAGACACCGATGGAATACGTCATGCCTTGCTCGTGAACATCCACTTCCCCTAGACTCAAGGCTCTGGACTCAAGGCTTGCGGTGAAACTGACTCTTTTCAATGCCAGGGAGATTTCCCAAGGTCGGGTGACCTCTGCCACACCCCTTTGGAGCTGATTTTTATTGGCTCCACCAGCATTTCTGCCCCATCTTTGGATCTGCTCCTTCAGTTGGCCCATTTTGCAGAGGTGCTTATCTACCAGCGACTGGACGACTCTCACGGCGGCAGCATTCTCCCTCTTGACCCGGTCGAGGCATCGCTGAGCCTCTCTGTGTTCCTGCTCCACTTTCTCAAGGAGACGTCGCTCTTGCCTCTGGGCTTCAATCACCACATTGTCCAGCTCACGGTTCACCTCCTCGACTTCGGCCTGTTGTCGCTCCCTGAGGGACAGCAGCTCACACTCTCCTTGCTCCAGGCTGGACAGAGCCTGGGTCATCCAGTACGGCGGGGAGGTCAGGGATACGGGTGTAAACACGGAGCCTCTCGAAGAGAAGGACAGAGGAGGCGGAGAGGTCACGTCTCTGTGCATGGGAGTGCCGTGTGACAGCAGAGCTGAGAGTCCAGGGAGGGGTCTTCTGTCTGAATGTGATCGCAGAGACATTATTAATTATTGGCATTAACACTCTTCTTCTCAGCCAAGTTGGATGCTCTTGTCTCACTTCTTTGTAAATGCAACTCTGTGGAGAGAATCAGAAACAGATTCAATTTGTTTTCTAAACTTAAACTGTAAAAACTTGCTACCAGACCATCACAATATACCCTAAATTATGTGTTATATGTGCTGACTTCTGGAAATACGTCTTTCTTGTCTCCATTAAAGTTACTTGAACCACCTGTTGACTCACATTAAGTCAGGGAGGGACGGATTTCCTGTAGGTATGGACGTTCTAGTTCTCTTTTCAAAGTGGGCCACAGACTCCCCTCAGTGGAACTGTATCCTTTCATCACAACCCCTCACTGTGTTCTGTTTCTCAGGAGTCTAAAGTGCTCTCAGATTACCGCCATCCTCTAGCTTCTGTCAGCTGCACGGACCTCAGTATTGTGTGAAGCCAGTCCTCAATGAGATGGATCTGTCTTTATGTGTCACGCTTAGTCCTCACATTGTGAGGTGGACACAGCCACAGATGGCACATGGGGGATTAAGGTTGGATGGCCTTCTTGTAACGTGATGGTGGACTTGAACATGCAGCATTTGGCTCATCAGTTCCTGAAGCAGGCCCTCTACCACTGAGCTACCGCAGACCCTCAATAAATGCCCTAATAAATCAGATTTTTACAGCAAATGAGCAAAAAGCTTTATTTTCTAATAAAATCAACACACCTCACTAGTGGGGGTCTGGACTATTACCAATGAAGCCTTTTCTTCTTATGATGCCCTCCTCACTCAGCAAAATAGTATTTCAACAAAGTTCTGCAATGAGGGACATTTTACATTTGACAAATGATCAATGCTTTCCACATCCAGGGGGGCTGGTGAGGTTTTGTTTTCAGTGTGGCTGCAGTAAGCTCCACCGGGACCTCTCTTCACTGTCACTCACCACATGAACTCAACAACAATCTCAGATGATCGCTTCCCGAAGCAACACAGACCCCCTTTTGTCACTTCAGGTGGATGCAGGTTTGCATATCTACGCATGGCACCGAAACCGAGCCTCGTCTTTCACTGCCGACATGAGGTGCCAACCAGTGACAGGAGACGATGCGCCAGGACAGACGAAGCTGCTGCTGCTGTCTCTGCAGCTTCTATAGGATTTGCTTTGCTCCCATACTGAGTCTGTACAACCGTGCATATGACCAATTTTCTTGGCTCGCAGGGTTTGTGAGCACTGGAGATATTCAGGTTAATGGTGTTAGACCAGTTAGCTGGAGTCTCCTACTCCCCGGAGCTAAACAACAGGGCCTTTGCAAGGATGAAAGGCTGAAGTGTCGTTTTACCTCGGTGCGCTCACAATAAGATCCCCCAGGGAACGCATGACCTCAGAGGGTGAATGGGCAAAAAGAGGTCCTCATGTGTTTCCAAAGGGAGACACGATTTGATCTATGATTGGCATTTGTTGCTTCTAATCTAGGACAGATTAGCCTTTGGATGTAAACCGTAAAGAAAGGAACTGAAAAGCAGAGCTAACAAAAGAACAAGAGATCAACATAAGACCAGCCAAGTCCTACAACAGAGACTCAGAATGAGGATGCCATGGCTCCCTCGGTGCAGACATGCTAACATGTGGGTGCAAAGAGGCATGGGTTTGTTGGAATGCAGGCAAAGGGAAGTTATGTGTTGGTGACAAATCCCGGTCACTCTCTTGGAGCGACGCCACCGCGTCATCTCACATTACTCCACTTTAATGTTGAATGAGGAGCGTCTGTTGCTAAGTTACTGGTTCTGAGACCATAGAAAAAATAATGCCATTCATAATTGAGGAGCTTGTGCGGGATGTTCAAGAGCAATTCAGCGAGCATCGCCTCGACAACGACTGCCTTCATCGCCAGTTACACGCCTGGATGCTCAAAGGTGAAGACTGGTTTGAAATGTAAAAAAAAGACCTTGTAACCAGTTTCATCTAAACAGCAAAACCAGTCAACAGCAAACTAACCCAACTTTTGGCTTCTTTGTAAGAGTACAACTGTGTGACGAGACAAACGGATGTTTGACAATATCTAGGATTATCTTCTGGGAATAACATTTGAGAAGAAATACCTTGGTCTACTTTCCGAGATGATGGAGTGTATGGCAGGTCTTACCTGAATCTGAGGTTAGAAGCGTCTTCAACTGCTGCGCTCTGCAGTCTGTCGAACAGTCTCGGGTTCTTCCACCCACCGCTCCACCACGTCACCCCCACCGACCCAGCCCGCCACCCCTCCTACCTCCCTCTTGCATGTTCGCCACTTGTTGT
>OMLC01017244.1:2400-15876 GCA_900302585.1 Regalecus glesne | reverse complement strand
ATAAGAAATGACGAAACAATCAGGAAAAATAAGCTTAACGCAGCATAGCTCAGTGGGTAGAGCAGTCGTCTGGCAATCAGACGGTTGCAGGATTGATCCCCGGTCTTGCATACAGCATGTCAAGGTGTCCTTGAGCAAGACACTTAACCACCAACTGCTTTCCGAGCACCAGCTCACTGCTCCTATACAATAGGTTGGGTCAAAAATGCAGAGAAATCCAAATTCCCCCTTGCTGGACTGATAAGGGAATCATTATTATTATTATTATTATTATTATTATTAATCCAAGTTTCACTTTCTAAAGCTGATAATCGCTGTTAGTGTAGGGTCATCTCATCTATGTGGATCTTAGAGTCGGCTTATGTAATACCAACTAGCATCTCTACTACACTTGGAGACACTCCACCGATACCACACCCGAGTTTTTCATGAATACTGATACAGCGTCAAATATGTTCCTGCTCAGACTGGAAGAAAGACGTGAAAGTGTTGATGGTGTTGTGATGTCTCTATTTGAGCTTTATCCACTCGTTCATTTATCCTCAACCACTGATCTGAAGTCAGGATGCAGATCTGCTAGAGCCTATCCCAGTGCTCTTTGGGCAGAAGGCAGAGAAACATCCTGGACAGGTCACCATTCCATTTGAGGGCTGACATGGGGTATTAAACTCAGATGCCCTTCCTAATGCCCTGTGGTGGGTTTGAACCCACTGCCTCAGGCTCGTTAGTTCCCGAAGCATGCCCTCTACCCCTGAGCTACTGCTCCCCCATTGGATGGATCAATATTAATATTACTGTAGGGACATTAATGACAGCAGTAGATAGACGGTTAGTTTTGAATGTGTTAACCAATTAATGATAAAACCTCAGATAATCAACATCCCTAAACTTATGAAGATGCATAGGGTCAAATAGATTTGTACAAGAAAGGCAGCAAAGGAAGAACTTTCACACTTTACATGACCTTACAGGCATTTAGCAGAAGCTCCTATCCAGGACAGATGGTAGTCGTGACTGGGAGGTGCAGATGCGGAGTGGGGGAGGTGCCAAGCGACCAGAGGTGGCAGAACGGAGAGGTCTGGTTGGTGCATAGGGTCTAGTAAGTCTCTGCAGGTTTAAAAAAAAACAAAATAAAAAGTTTAGAGCAAAGACAGCTGAACGGAGTCCTGCTGACGGTCTTGCTGGTCTGTGTCAGAGGCATCAGAACGGAATCAGGACCAACCTCCCCTGAGATGGTGTGGCAACCTGTCCAGGGTGTTTCTCCACCTTTCGTCCAATGAGCACTGAGCTAGACTCCAGTTCCCCACGACCCAACTTCAGATAATCTGTTGATGACTGATGGATGGAATGAGAGCATGAGGAGACGTATACACACCTGTTAAAGATGACTTTTCTATGTATTTCGAGGAAAACTATTCTTGTTTGCGGGGTTTATGTCTGCCAACAGTAAGAAGTAACAAACCTACGTTCTTGTGATAACATCAAATGAACTTTTCCACATCCACAAGTCAAATTTTCAGCTCAAGATGATCTCACTAAACCAGCAGTACTTCAGGGCTTTTTAAGGACTGAGGTTATTTGATGGATGTCTCTCGTCTCACCAGATCACCGATGCCCTGCTGTTGGCAAAACATGCGACCAGCGCCCGAGGGCTAATCCCGAATTCACATGGAGTATTGTGGCCCCCGAGGGGGAAGAGAGCGACAAGGCTGAAAAGAAGGGAGGAAGTCCCCAGGGGTGGGAGGAAGGTAAGACTGAAGGTATCACCTTTCCCCCTTCCAGAGGAATTTCATTCTTCGATCAATTCCAGCTGATACCACGTGTTTGAGTAGATGACTGTAAAACAATCATGACCTTCAGCCTTGTGTTGAAAAGAGTTTAGTTAAAGCGGTCTTGGGTTGCCTGGGGTTTTCAACCAGCATGCCTGCAGAGACCAAGCGGCAGAAAGTCCACATGAGTTGCCTTAGCCTATTCACAGATGTTTGTCAGGATGTTTGCTGATGTGTCGGTGTGACATTGTTCTTACTAAAAACACTTCTCTCGGGTAAATAGATGAGTGAATATCGTTTGCTGCTTCAGTAGTCTTAAACGACCTGTAAGTCTCCACCGTAAAACATTCATATCCTTCGGCTTCATTCATTTCCATGCTGCGGAAGATGAAGAGGAAATGGCATCTTCTATCATTTCATCTCTTGAGGTGATGGTGAAATGAAGGGAGACAGAATGGTCTTCCCAGCAGATGTCCGCAGTCTTTGTAAATAAATGGGTTTTGCCCTTGACAAAATTGAAAGAAGAGAAATAATTGCAAAACATGTTGATTAAAAATAGAGAAAACCTTGTGAGAGGAGTGCAGGAAAGATGAGCGTTTAGAGAACAAGTCGGAGCCATGAGCAGCGAGAGGGAGAGAGAGAGGACGTGTGTGCATGTGCATGCATTCATTAAGCTCAGCTTCGTAGCTGAAGCACCCTAGCATTACATACTTATAAGTCATGTGTCAAGTTGCCATGGAATGTTATCTTGCCAAGGCAAATCAGCAAACTGTATCCCTTGAACCCCAGCTCGCTTCTCGGCAGCTGACTGGAACATTTCAATGTTTAAATTCCAAGATAACTTATTTTTAGAATTTGACCCCAAAAAATCTCTGAACTACAAAACCAACTGCTAGAAGCAAAGAAGCAGACTTTTCCTTTTCCCATTTGACATTACCAGTCGGAAATGATAAATGCAACGTCTTGGTTTTATTGTTCAGTTGGAGTTGTTGATATGATTGATGCATACAAGGTAGGAATCGGGTATACGCAGAATGTATCTACATGCATCTAAATCAGACAGGCGAAGTAAATGGAACAATATAGTTCCCTTTTGTAGAGTCCAAAAAGAATGCCTAACACTTTGATGTGCAAATAGTCGGTCACTTAAGTCTTTACAAATCCCATGAATACTTATTAGGAAACCCATTATCAGGTATATGTAGAGATCTGGGGAGTACGGTACCTGCATTGGTAGCTTGGAATACAACATTAAGTACTAACTAAAGAGGGGGTTTGAGCTGGGTGTAAATAGTTGAGGAAGTAGTTGTGCAACTATGTGCTAGATTGCTGTAGAAGAATATGGATGGTTGTCAGTATCCACATCAGATGCAAAACAACTTTGATAGTGTAGAAGGCAAAAGGCATTAGTTCAGTTATTCATGAAGTCTAGCTCACTGTGTAAGAAGCTAAATTTGAGCCTCGTTGGAAAGAAAGATGTCCAGAATCTCTTCCCTGACAGGAGGGAGAGAAGCTGGAAAATGTGGTGGCCAGGGTGAAATAATCTATCTTTCACAGCCTCATAACCAGACGTATAATAATCTCCCTGCTGATTATCGTGGCTTGTGAAACTAGTGCTATGACAGAGAATTTGAAGCATATCTAAGAAGGATACAACCAAACTTGTACATTTCAAGAAAAGGTCAAATGCACACTATCATAGCCTTTAGGAGATGTTGGCAGATTCTCTGTACAAGAAAGTGTCCTTTGCCTCCTAATGAATTAGGCAGTTAACAGGAGGAATTGGAAACAGAATAATGTCCTGACCTTTCCGTATGTTTTCTTCAAAAATTGCGCTGAATGTCTCTGAATATTCATAGAAGCTTCAGCTGTAGATCTCGAAACGCTACATCTTGATAGCTGCATAAAATATTCACACACACTCAGACCAATCCATCACCAGGTATATTAAAGACCTTGAGAGATAATGGTAAAGAAGTTTACCCCTGGAAAGTCTCCCAAAAAGTAACATTCTTCTTCTCCTCTGCCCTGCTAAGATGGCCGTCTCTGGTGAGAACCTAAAGGCTGCTAAACTTCTAGGTAGGCCATAGAATTAGGATAAAACCTGAATGGATCATAGCATAGGGATAGCAAAAGACGAGATCAGTAATCTACTTAAAGGGCACATCAGGTCTTTGCAGCTCTCTCCCCCTGACTACACGGAGACCACAATCAAAGCCGTGCATGCAGTTTTTGCATTAAAGGAGGTGAACCAATTGAATCTAGGCGACGGAGTACTAAGGAAATATATGTGCATAATCAGGTCGAACCCCGGTTAGCCAATACAGTTGGCGTGTTTTGAATAATTGAGCTAGGCGAGCTGCTGTCTCCGCTCATTTCACTGATGCTCGCAATTTAGAAAGGACGGAAATAAAGGATGAAATGTTTAATGGCTGTGATCTGTGGAAACGCGAGAGTCATTTTCCACCCAATGTTCCTTATGTAAGATGTTCACCTTTGAAGCGGGGAAAGGCACAATGTTATCTTTGTCCTTGGATGCTTATTACTGTGAGCTGTGCAGGATACACACTGATCAAACAGTGTGTGGGCGTCAAGGCTGCTGCAGGTATTGGAATCAAGCAGGGAGGCTCTGGCATTGTTAGCAGTGAATTATCAATGCGTTCTTTTGAGAGGTGCATGCTGGGATAAGTAGTGTTCAGAAGAAAAGCTTACCTCGGTCCTGTAGTGTAGTGGGATAGATAAGCTTGACAATAGGTGCTCTGGTCAGGCATTTGATTCCCAGTTTACCCTTCCATGGTGCCAAGATGTGTACAGAACTGTCGGTGTACGAAAGAGCCACAAAATCAGAAAGGAAGTTTGATGTTGAAATCTTTCAGTTCCCTCAATATGTCCCTTGTTTGTAGTTCTCCCTCTGGCAGGGGAAACGGCAAACACGGTGCCGTTTCTTGCCTGTCAGCTCAGCAGTAAAGAGTCCCCACCCTTGTGAAAACGGCATCTTCAGACGAAAGCCAATACAGGCAACCTAATGTTAACAAACGGGAAAGACTGATGCTGTTCTACTGGAGTATTTATTATAAGACTAGCCAAGTGACACAACACAGGAATAGTTTTTAATCAACACATTGGCCCTGGTCATAACATACTTGGTCAAGTGCGATGACTACATGTTACAAAACTGGATCCTTCTCCTTCCCTAGGGCTGATATTCGCCACACTTTTATGGATTAGTCGTTAAATGGTTGATTAGTTGATAGGCTACTTTTTATATCACACTTTTCTGGTATATTGACCTCTCGAAGTGCTTTACAATGTACCCTCACATTTTCCCAAGCATGGGGGATTAAGGCTGGATCCCCTGTCCTGATGCCACTTCTTTGACACTAATCGGCTCAATTGGAAATGAGTCACCTCTGTTGAGTGCATTCTGGAGAGAATTCGGCAGAACTGACGCTTAAAGGAAAGTGGGGTCACCATCCAAAAGGGGGAACAAGGAGAGAAAATGACTTGGATGCTTTTTGGCTTCCTCTGTGACCTTTTTTGAGTCAAGTGGCTCATCTCAATTCTACACTTTTGCCCCCAACATCTGCTACCAAAGAACAGCGTGAATATGTTTGCACATTGCTTTCTTGCCCAGAGACACGCAACGACAACAGAGGAACCGTCTGTTTGTGCTCAGAGCTGATTGAAACTTCTGGTTGGATGCTGCTTGTGAGAGCTGTTGATGAGTTTGTTTGTAATGGAGTAGCCCTGAATCTGTCTTTTTGTCTACCAGCTCCGGGAGTCATCTGAATTTCTTAAGCTGAGTTTAGCATTACAGTATTCTGGAGGAAAAGAGAAAATCTGAAAGGGGGGGGGTGTCCATAGTTGTTTTTCCTTTTTTCTTCTCATGTTGTTTGGAGAGGTGCCCGAGCTTCTCATAGGGCTGTAAATCCCCCAAATTGGCCATAAGGGCCTCCTATGACATTGTCAGTAGAATTCCTGCTGTGTGGTCTGAAACGGGAATGTTATCGTTGCTGATTGAGACGGCTCAGTTTATCTGCATTGCTTTCCAAAGCTTTGTTAATCTCAAGTTTTACGTGGGTAAAGAATGAAATAAAACACTTTGCCTGCACACTTAAAGGTGGCCATCTCGATAGAGCCCCATATGAATCTAATGGTAATAAATACAATAAGTACAGTATGGGGGCTGTGGTAGAGTGTGCGCTTCAGGAGCTGATGAGCGAGATGATGCAGGTTGGGTTCCATACCACTGTGGGGCGTCACGAAGGGCATCCGACCTTAATCCCCCAAGCTCCATCTAAATCCGTGTTCACCCACACAACATGGGGACAGATCGTGATGTAAAAATGGACCTCTCTAGCTAGCATACCTCAGTTGTCTAAGCATGTTAAATGTTGATGTTTTGTGAATAAAGTGAATATGAAATTAAATACCCCCCCACACACGTGAAGCTGTGAATCCGGTGGGATCATAATTAAACAGCTTACGCTACTCTCTTCTCTTACCACACGGTATATTGCTGCAGAAGAACTCAAGGGAAAAAAACAGCAGCAACAATCGGAAAAGAAGAAATGAATTAGCAAGGCAATTATCTTCAAAGGCAAACATGTTCCTTCTGAGAGCGCTTGGCTATGTGGGGAAGTTGCACTGCAGACCTGCCTGTAAAATCTGCAGATGTCTTGTTTTAAACATTTTTGCATAATGCTTCTGACTCGCAGTTGTTGTTGTTGTTTTTCCAGAAGAACAAAATGTTTGAGGACTGAGATTCACTTTGTACTTCCCAAGTAGTCCTGGTCATGATGATATGTGCCCTTGTCAAGGCCTGACATGCCGGTGCACACACATACCATCATCATCACTGGCGGTCACTCCAGGCTAGTGTGACTCCTCTACATTGGGTTGTATACTTAAGGGCCTTCAGATGGCTGTAGAAGCCAATCCTTGATCCACACACCTCAGTGTCGTGTAGAGTGGTGATTGGTGGTGGTGGTATTTGAGCCTTTTTCTCAGTGGCACATTGGATGTGCAGCTCCTGCATGTAGTTCTTCCAGTCACACCTATCCAGTGAAATGTGTTCCCAATGGATCTGTGATGTGGAATTTCTTCACGCTGGCTTTGAAATTATCCATGGAATGTTTCTTTTGCCCAGTGGGAGCCCGCTGACCTTCCTTCAACTGGAAGTACAGAATCCGTGTGGACACACACACACGCAGACATCAACATGAGGATATCTGTTTTATACCTGCACACATGCATGCGTGTACATGCATGCTTACACACTCCTTAGCAGCCTGCATGACTGGTGGGATAGAGAGCAGTTATGGCTGGGAGTAGATAGCTGATTGGCATAAGAATTTTTGGCGAAAGCCCCTGCCTTGCTCCTTTGCAGGCAGTGCATTATTCCTCATAAGCGGCTCTGTCAGCCAACTGTGAAGGGGTACAGTTGTGCCTGCTAGAATCTATCTGTTCTCCAGGAGAACTGGTAAACAGCAGCATGGTAAATAAAGGAAGACCGCAGTGGGGAGGCTTAAATTAAGGGACAGTGTAAACTTTCAGATACTTTTAATAATGCCTCTACGCTGCCTTCAGGGACAGCCTCTCCGGGGCACTGTCAAAAGGCTGAAATGCCCCATTGTGACACTGTCCCTGCACAGCCTAGCAACTATAAATGGGTAAAAGTGAAAGACTGGAGGTGATCTCAACGGACGTTTTAATGGAGGAGTTGGGTTTCTCAAAGTTGGATGTAAAAATGAGACGGAGGGGAACTCCTGCCTTACTTTTCCCGTGCTACTTCATGTGAGATCACATCTGGGCAGATCCAAGTGTTGCTTGCCACATGTGAGGGATTGCCAATTCTTCAAATCGAGCACTTTTCAAGATTCATCTGACCCCTAATGATTAGTTGGCATTATTTTTGGTGGGGGAAATTGGTTCTACTTTGCCATTTTAAACTGTAAGGGACCAGTCTGTGCCTCAGCTTTGGTCAAGACATCTCATGCTTTGGCCGGAATAAAAAAATACAAAATACAAAAACTAGGACATGGGTGCTTCTCTCTGTGGCAATACATGTGGCCAGTGTGGATGATAGGAATAGAAGTTTACAGTACATTATTTATATCAAGGTAACAGTGTTATTAATACAAACCACTACCCATGTGTGACTTAGTTGTGAAGAGAACGATGTACAATCGTTGTCTTGAGTTTGTAATTGGAAGTTGTTATGTCTTCATGGGTTTCTACTTTGGAGTACCTGATTAAGTTGAAGGACACACAGACACGTCTTTATGGCTTAAACGGAACTTGTTGACTGAAGCATCATTCTCCCTCGTGAGCTACATACTAGTTATTTTATCCTAGACAGTACAGCACTGACTAGTGGTGCAGGTACAACGTTGTAAAGACATCACAGAAGTAGTTCTGGTATTGGCTGTATATATTCCATTGAGTGGCTAAGGTTAAATATTATTTATATCATATCTTGAGTTGACACTATAAGTCGATGCCTTTGCACTGTTGTAGCTTAGCTGAAGTTTGCACGTTAAAGGTGATGGAACATGCCTAGCTTATGTCTCTGTCGATGGTGTTTTTGTGAGATTCTCACATGGATAAAGAGGGAAAAATACCAGAGGCTTGATGAGTAATGAATGCTATTCTAGGGCGATGAGGTGAATCATCTTTAATGTCTCATAACAACATATATTCTTGGATACACTCTAACAATCCATCCATTCATTCATCCATCGGCAGCTGCTTATCCAAAGTTGGATCACTGGAGCTGGGGCCTATATCCGTGCTCATTGAGTGAAAGACAGATCAACCACCTGGACAGGCTGCCAGTCCATCAAAGGGCATAGCAGTTAGAGGAACATTGTCCTGCTCAAGGACACTTCAACATGTTTCTGTCCAGTTGCTGGGTCATAGGCGTTTCTATGAATTTGACTCCAGATTCAGATGTTAAATACCTAAAAACTGCATGATTTAGCTGTTGTGTCCACTTGTAGCCAAAGTAGGTGGAGGTAAAAGAAATTAAAAAACTAAAAGACACAAGCCTAATGAGCAAATCTAGTTTGAATATTTCATCCTTCCTATTGCAAGTGATGTATGTGCTTGGAAAATGAGAGAACTTTTTACCCTGCAGAGAAACACGAGGGTAATTAGAGCTTAGCCCCCTGAGGCAGGTATACAATAAGGTGGGGATGAGCTAATTGACTGTAGCATTTACAGCAAACTGAGATCCTTCAGGCAAAAATGGCTGAACACCACATACTTAGATTACAAACTACAGACAGTCATGTATTATTTCTACTTAAAAATGCCTCCACATTAAGTGTGTAAATATTCACACAATGTTTGCTAATGCTTTACATAAAGGGCAGTTTGAGTTAGTAGGGCCTTTTGAAATGCCTATAGAATGCTTATTGACTTTTTATGTGTTAATTAGAACTTGTATTAGTTAATCGCTGATAAGGCCATTATAGCACATAACTTTTTTAATTTTGTGGCCTATCCAAATTCTATTTGTAACTTTTAATAATGAGAGTCATCAGATGCTACCGAATAGTTTAAGGCAAGACCGACTTGAGACAAGTGGGGAAAAGGAAGTATTGCATATTTCACATGCATCGCATGGTGGCCAAAAATCGTGTTAATAATGCTCTTATTAGCCTCCGGTGGTGTAGGGGTTTAAGGCACCTATGTTCAGTGTATCTCTGCATCATGCGGTTGGGTGTTAGAATCCCAGCTGCACCGTATCCAACCACGCCTGGAGGTCCATAGTTAGTGGGTCATAATAAGTATTTTTAAGAGCTATTTTATGGATAGACTAATACTTATTACATTATTAATGTATGGGAATTGGTTTATTGGCTTCGGAATTGGTTTAACTCAAGTGTTGCCATATGCTCATTGACATGTAAGTGTGTACAGAATTGCTGAGTACATACACTGAATGTGGACTCTGACTTCCCCAAACCTGTCATGACCAATTCCAATCTCAAATTAAATAGGACACAGACTCATTTTCATGGAGCACTTTTTTCTAGTGTTGTTCATGCATGCTCCTTGATTTTTACTTCGTTTTGTTTGTTTTTATTTATCATATCTTTGATCTTGATTCATTAATGATTAATGAATCCGGGGGCAGGAAGTAATAAGTTCCAACTTCCTCCTGCTTTTGGTTGAATTATGTTTTGAAATGAAGACATTTGAACGTGAAGTCGAGGAAAAGGCTTCAAATACACCCCTCAGGCTTCCTTCCTCCCATGTAGATGTTTTCTTCATCGCTCTCCTTCTTTTCAGTGTGCTCATGAAATAAACACCACCACTCGAGTCGAGCATCCACTTTGTCACAGCGTCTCGTACGGTCACTACAGGCAGGTGTAGCCTCTGCACAGGCTCTGGCTCTGATGGGGGCTGATGCTGTATGCACAGTAACAAGCCAATTAATCAGCTGCCGTGGTTGGGTAGCTTTATGGTCTGGTGGGTCATTGGGTAAAGATCACAGACAATTTCCAAAGGTTTGATGTGCTCCGTAAATCATGGGGCTGCTTTTAGTCCCAAGTTGCTCCAAACCTTGGTGTGTGTTTGTGTGTGTGCGTGTGTGTGTGTTTGTCGGGCATTATTGGTACACACTTATAGATCAAGTCCCATCTGCTCTCCGAGTTAATTAGTTTGAGCCTGTCTCACATTTGACTGGCTTGCTCCTTCTCCAGAGCAGCACAAGAGACTGACGACTTACTCCGCACCCTCAAGGAAGACATGGTAGTTAGGACTTGTCTCACTTTATCCGAGGATGACGCGCACATGTGCGTGCACACTTACAGATGTGTCCAGAAGGTCCCAGGTTCAAACCCCAGGCCATCCCAGGTCCTTTCTATGTGGAGTTTGCATGTTCTCCTCATGTCTGTGTGGGTTTCCTCTTGGTGCTCTGGTTTCCTCCCACCATCCTAAAGACATGCATGTTAAGGTTCATACTCCTGCCTGTGCCCCTGAGCAAGGCAGTAGGACAAAGAAATGGAGTTGGTCCCCGGATGCTGCAGCCGCTCACTGCTCCTATATACTAGGATAAGATGGAGGCATAGGAGAAATGTCATTGTTGCCTATAATGACAAGTTAAGTGGCTTTCTTCTGTATTTGAGCACACACAGTTTGACAGTCAAGCCACATTCGCCGCATGGCCTAGCCTTCACTCCAGTTTATCTGAGCTGCATTGTTAAACAAATGGAAATTCATTTGAAAGGCGCTTGAGATCTGAATAAGGACATGACAGCAAGCTCCTCCTCATTCACCCTGGGACATGATGATCCTCCAGAAGAGTCGACCTGGTATTAGCTAAACGCTATCTACGAGCGCCAGTGTGCAACGTATGGAAGACCCTCCCTCATCACAGACACTTGTGATGAATGTCAGGTGGTTTGCAGCGCAGGAAACTATGCAGACTCCCCTCTAGGTTTCCCCCCCCTGCTCATTTTTCAACCCCTGCTTTCAAATAGCATCATTTTACAGCTCACCGCCATGGATGAAGCCAGAGCCGTCTGTTTTCATCAATGGGGAAAGCTTGAGGGAGTCCAAGGGTCACAGAACTATGGAGTAGTGCTGCAAGATGTTAAAAGGACCCAACACACATGTCTCTGACCATGAAGACAGCCCACGTTGAACTCACCCCGTCAGCTCCCTCGCTGATATTAAGTACAACACCAGGGGACCCATAGACAGGCTCACCGTGTCGATGACACGACTAAAGGAAAGCCTTTGACCCCATGCTGCTAATGAAGCACTCCGGGCTATGAGTAACCAAGTCGGCAGCGCCACACCAAATTTATCACTTTTTAAGAGTCGTTGTGTCGTTTCACTAATTTATAATCCCTCTGCCTGCTCTCACCGCCGTCCCAGCTCATTGGACTTGTCTTAATTACACTCAACTCTCAGCATCTCCACGTCCCTCTTAATGTAGAGGAGTAAGAGGTTAGTGTGGGCCATATTGGAGAACTATTCCTTTTCTAATCCTAGTCACTGTGTTATGTGTCAGCTCTGCTGTCACGTAGGACCAAGGTGGAACTCCAGAGGTTGGAAGAAAGAGCAGATGATCCTTTATTAGTCCCACGAGGGGAAATTTGCAGTGTTTACAGAAGCAAAGTGGATAGAACAGAGGCAAAAAAAGAAGTAATTATGAACAATTTAAAAATTAGCCCGTCAAGTGATTTTTAATTTTTTTCTCCACATGAAACACTGGAGCCAAGAGAGGCAATGGCTTCTCCCTTCCATCGGCTGGTGGTGCTCTGTTCCTGCTGAGCCCCACCAACACCCTTCCCTCTGGGATAACACCAGGATGGAGATGAACAATAACATGGAGATGCTATCATTCTCCATCCGCTTCATTCTCCTTTTCTCCCCCCCCTCTCTGTCTCCCCCTCTCTTTTAATGAACTACTATTAAAAGACAAATAAAACAGGAGGCAATTCCAAGTACAGCATACCTTTCAGAGACAGAAGAAATCTCATTATCTCAGTGTTCATTCTGATGTAATTAGGATACAGTCTGTAGACTATCCAATTAGCGTGCTTGTGCTGCATTGTTGACATCTCTCGTGTGTGTGCACGCACGTGTGTCTAGGGTGCGAGCAGCCATGTCTGCTCTGTAAGTGCACCTCCTGTAGTTGCTATTGTCACCGGAGCCTATGGGGAAAGGGAGTAAGGCACAGCCAAGGCCTATTTTGTCACAGTGGTCCCCGTGTGCTCTGCATAATAAAGTCGTAATGAAGCGGATGCTCTGTCAGAGAGCCCTGTGCAGGATGGCACTCACTTTGATTCCCGACTATAAAAGAACTGTTTGATGCTGGCGCATCAAGACTGATGATAGATGGCACGTCAGAGATGTATTATGAAATTCCTCGCATGGCTGCCAGGCATTCCGAGCCTAGCTCGGATGAAAACTTCATCAATCACTGCTCTGCTCCACTGTTGCTTTGCATAGCGAGGTTGGAAAAACACACTGGGATTATTAAGAGGAGGCCATTTTAAATCCCAGGCACCTCTCACTTAGTCTCGAGCGGGCTATTGATCCGTGGAGGTCGGATTGATTGGTTTCTTGAGGTCCGGTGTCCATCTAAACATGGTCCGCTATCTACACCCCACATCTGCTGGGAAAGTATCCATCCATCAGTCAGTGCCCCGATCCCGACCTGAACACAAGGCCAATGAGGATTTGTGTTCATAATGGTGAGGTGAGGACTCAGGCTGGCACTTGTTTGTGGAATCACTCAGGCCTGGCCACTTGATTCTCCAGAGCCCGATCCATTTATACAACTGGATTAAACTCCTGTGGACGATATCTCGGAGAGCTACTCTAAAAAGGTGAATGGGTTCAACTGGATCAGAAGTTTATTCAGAAACCTTTCGTCACTCAAACAGGTGACATCTTCAGTCTGAGCAGACTGCAGCATCCCCACCCTGATAAACAGTACAGTGATGCCACAATGGGTTCTGGGTTCATATGCAAGCTGGTCATGGACTACTTCAGTAAAAATGACTACTATTCACAGAGGAGGGTTGTGTTCCTGACAATCCAGGGGTGGGTTGCAACATGGGTCTTTTCCCAGAATCCCTCTCTGGTGGTGCTGGTGTTTTGCCCGTGCCCTGGCTGTGCTAGGTTTGATTAATTGGGTTCTTTTGATGGTGTTTCCATCAAGGCTAGTCCCCCCCCCCCTCGG
>OMLC01017235.1:12673-27129 GCA_900302585.1 Regalecus glesne | reverse complement strand
GTGTGTGTGTGTGTCTGTGTGCGTGCGCGTGTGTGTGTGTGTGTGTGTGTGTGTGTGTGTGTGTGTGTTTGGGTGTGTTTTTTTGTTGGTGTGTGTGTGTGTGTGTGTGTGTGTGTGTGTGTGTGTGTGTGTGTGTGTGTGTGTGTGAGAGAGAGAGAGAGAGAGAGAGAGATTTGTTGGGGGTGGGGGGTGTTCTCAGTATGTAAACTTAAATCAAAGTAAAGGTTATTTGGCTTTGGGGAGTAAGTCTCTTGGTAATATGGATTCATTCAAATAATGCCAACTAATGACACTGTAATTCTGACTGCAAAAGACTGTAATTTTTATCTTAAATGGACCGATAACAGATTTAGGCAGACTTGGCAACAATTTAATAAACAGGCAGAAAAAGAAAAGAATAAAAATAAATAAAATAACATGTTATTGGATCAGTGCATATTAATGAACATTTAGAATGTAAATAGACCAGATTTAGCCACCAAGATAATTTTTATCTGTTGTCCCAAGTAATTAGGGGTACAATGTACACTTTGATATGCTTTATTAAAAAAAAGAGAATCGGACCACCAATCTTCCAATCACTAGATTACCCCCCAACTTCCTGAGCTATGTTGCTAGAATGAATATTTGCTTGTGTTATGTGAGTGGGTCCTTGAACACATCACATCCACCAATTATACTGGAACAGTATGAAGCTATTGGCATCCTTTTTCTCTACCCATAAACTTCTTTTTAAAATTCAGCAGTCTATCAACCTTCACTTATTTTTCATAAGCAGAGTGCAACAAAGCAATCTTATTAAATTTGGCAACTGTATCAGTTTTTACTTAATTTTCATAAATCAACTTCCATTTACTCTAAGGCAATGCATTTTTGGGAAAGGTTTGTGCGCTGACTTGCAGGATGTTGTCAAGTTGTGGGCATGGCCAGATTTGCTGTACTGTGGGTCCCCTGGCAAACAGCAAGCTGTGATTGATTTTCTTGGTGGCTTTATCCATTTGAACAGACTATGGAAGGAGCGATATGTAAAGTTACTCAAGTTTATTGGTCTACTCTACCCCAGTAAAGCTTCTTTGTCACAAATGAATCATAATCTTAAGGTTTGTAAAAAGGAAGGTATTCCAGTAATGAAAATGTGGCAGTGACCACAACTCTTTAAAATTTCACTGTCTATCTCATACTTTTCAGCATCTACTGGCATTTTTATTGACTTGTCTTGCACTCAGGGAACAATCCTAAAAAAAATTACAATTTCAAGCAAAAGTGTAAACTTTTAAAGGAGCTCACTAAATCAATACTACGTCTGTTTTTGTTTGTTACTTACCTTCCATCTTGGTTTCTATCACTGTCTAATCACAGCCCGTGTCAACACTGTCCTGGTTTTTAGGTCAGAGTCTGTGAATGTCACAGAGAGGGGGGGGATAGAGAGGGATAGAGAGAGAGACTTTTGACTTTAAAATAACCTTTATTCACATCCAATCATAACAATTTCAACATTTAAAAAAGTCAGGAGAAAAATGAGAGAGGGGGGGGCGACAGACCGAGAGAGGGGGAGAGAGGAACCTAAGAGCTTAGAAGATATGTTAATGGATGTGGTTATGGCAACCAAAGGCCTTCTGGGAGATGGATGAAGAGAGCCTGAATGTACAGTAGGAATATTTATGATGGATAGACAGACAGACAGAAAGGAAGACTGATTAACAGCAATCTGTTTGCTAACCTATCAAATAAGGATCATTGAACATTCATATGGTCAATGATCCACAAAATTAAATAATCCTGATTCTTAAATTCAGTTATTTGGTACACATCAGAGTTCAGCTATTCAGTATTTCATCTTTGGCTGATGTAAGACTTGGTTAACTCCAGCTTTCCAAACATACACATGATCAAACATGTATTAAATGATGGGATACATTATCTTGGATGAATCTCATTAACCCCAGTGTCATGAGATTTAATATGTATGCACAGTGACATTTGCCCTTTCCCTTTAGGTAAATTAGATTAAAGAAAGAAAGCAAGTAGTCAAGTCAAGTCGTTTTTATTTGCATAACTTATCACAAAATACAAATTTGCCTAAGTCAGCTTTACACTAACACAACATCCTGTCCTTAGACCTTCTTATTGGATAAGGAACAACTCCTTAAAAAAACTTTAGAAGGGAGAAAGAAAAAATAGGAAGAAACCTCATGGAGACCAATAGAGGGAAAGATCTCACTCCTAAGATGGAACGATATGCAAAGATTTTGTGTACACAGAATAAAACACACTTTACAGAATGCAAAATTGAGAGGATAACAGAACTACAATGGAATTATGAGACACGAAGATTAGCTGCGGGTTCAACCTCCTGCCTTAATCCCTATGATGGACTGGTGACTTGCCCAGAATGTTTTCCTGCCTTTCGCCCAATGAGTGCTGGAACGGGCTTCAGCATGAGTCTGCCGACCAACTTCAGATGAGTGGTTGACAATGGATGGATGCATGGATGGATGATCTCTGAAGAGGCCACAGCAGCTCAGTGGTAAAGTGTGCCTATCAGGAAACGAGGAACTAGGCAGGGGAGGCCCAACCACAACATGGAGTGCCAGGAAGGGAATATTAGAGACTGGTCGATAGCTGTTAAAAGACTCTGGATCAAGGTGGGGTTTATTAAATAGAGGGTTCCCCACAAGTTACTTAAAACTGCTAGGAACAGTGCCAATAGTATGTGATAAATTGATAATGTTTATACTTGTAGGTCCCAGGAAAGGCCAGAGGTATTTAAAATGTTTTGCGGGTAAAGAGTCAAGTAGGGAAATAGATGGAAACTGATAAAAGCTTAGTCAAAGTATCAAGAGTTGTCTGTGGATAATCTTGTCAATGCTTTTTGTTATACAACTTTAAAGTTCCCCATGTAGGATTTAATAAAATAGAAGTGTTCCAAGTCATCTTTCTATTGAAAAATGCATAGTAACTTAAATATATTTTATCTTCTGACCAAGTGGATAGCAGTGTTAAAAAAATACCTGCTTGTACAGATTCAGATATGACAAGATCACCAGAGACTCAAACACACAAAGCTATGGAAAAACAGATTCCCAATATTGTTACTTGTATGATTTTAAAACATGCAAATAGAGATTTAGCTAGATGTACAGACAGTACATCAGTAAGATACTATAGCTATATTAAGTGTAGAGGGCACTGCCATATGAAGGAAATAGCAAGACTGTATACAAAATCACTGTCTTTGTTCACAGACCACTGCCATCTAATAATCTAAAATTAGATGTTGTCATTGTTTTATTATTTCATCTCTCTGTATTTGCAGATTAATCTGATAGATTAATCTGTTTTGTTGATAAGGCCAGGAATTGGTATTGCTTCATGTTTTAGCTTGTTAAGGGATGATCAAAACAGAAATACATAAACTCATCAATACTAACAGGTGTTGCTCTTTTATCTTTACAATGATTCTGCTTTAAAGTTTAAATCTGTGACCTCACTGATTTGTCCCTCCCTTTGGTAGCCAAATCTAGAAACAAAGTGCAGCAGCCATTGTGACTGGTATGCTGTCAATTCAGCAGAATAAAATAAAATTAAAATAAATAAATAAATGTTTCCCTTATCAGTCCCGCAAGGGGAAATTTGTTCTCTGCATTTTTGACCCAACCTATTGTATAGGGGCAGTGAGCTGCCAACGTATGGCGCTCGGGGAGCAGTTAGGGGTTAAGTGTCTTGCTCAAGGACACCTCGACATGCTGTATGCAGGACCGGGGACCGAACCTGCAACCTTCCGATTGCCAGACAACCGCTCTACCCACTGAGCTATGCCGGTAATTGAGATGAGATGTTCTATCAGCCAAAAATACAAAAGCCTCCATCTTTTCTTCATTTTGCATCAAGTCCATGAACTTTTTGGATTTTGCACTGTTGCTCTGAAAGGAGCACATGCAGGTCTTTCCTAACAGCCCCAAAAGAATTCTCCAGGATCTTGCCTTGCCATCTGACATTATGGTGCAAGAGCAAGTCATCAAAAGTTACAATGACCCCTGTCAGCAATGTGCACAGCAAGCGGTGCTGGAGTAAAGATGCTCTCAAAAGGTTCATGAATCTCATCACTGTTACCATGATTTTAGAGTACACTACTTCAAGACTTACACAAAGACAGACTGGTGGATTATACTGTGGTAAAATATCAGGTGAGAGTGGAGATCTTTCAGCCAGCCCTCTCATACTCTCCGTCATGGCTGAAGCTTCATTAGTTAGTTTTTCATTAGTAGCAATTGAAACCATGTTATTCAAATCTATCCTTCTTTCAGTCAGTATTCCCATTATTGTTGTTGAGCAGTCAGACATTTGGAGTACTACTTGCAGTGGGGAAAGCAGAGAATTTTGACACTTTTGACACAATGATCCATATGAAAAGTGTAATTCGTTCAAAGTATGAAGAAAACTATAGTTCAGTCCGCATCTAGACCAGAGTCCAGACTTAGAGGATGACTGATCAATACCTTCATGCATTTTTAAAGTGAAAGACAGAGATGTCATTTTAAAAATACTTATGGATTTCATTGTGTCCACCAAACTAATGCTTTGCGCGTGTAACACCATTGCAAAGTTATTATAACTTAATCAGTCGGGCTTTTTTCTTTTGAGATAAATTTCACAGTGAGCATGTGCTTTAAAGTAGATATTTACATATTTTCCCTCGTGAAGAATACTGGGGGTGAAACATTATTTACAGCACAAGACATTCAATACGGAGTGCTCTCTCTTACTGACAAATACTTCTCATTCACTAAATAAAGAGACAATGAGACTCAACAGACTCAAATGAAGGACAGTCATCTGGGGAAAAGCAAAATGACATCTGTGTCCCAAATCACGACAGACAACCAGAACCACATTGGTAAGAAACTCTTTTAGACACCCTACACCCAAAACCATAACTCCCCTCCCCCTAGTTAAGGTGTGGCACATAAAGGCTGTGTTGATGAGGTAGAAAGAAAGTGCTGAGTTATGGTGATAGAAACATTGCAAATGGTACAAGACTCAATCACTGCCCATATTTCTGATTTCAAAATCATATGAGTTGGGCCAGCAGTGTGTTATTGTTGTTTTTTGAACGTCAGTGACACCACCCCTCATCGAAAGACCATGTCCATCCTTGGTCCTCAGTGCACAATGCAGTGATCACAGTAAAAGGATATCTACTGAAAGCATTGCAAAATGGCACATGTCAGCAAAGGTGCTGTATATTGGCTACATTTATATTTGAATCTGTTTGTCTTGTCTACTGTGATTTGTAGTCTTGTCACGTTACTGATCGCAAGGAATTATACATAGCCCAATTAATTCAAGGCAAAAGCATCACCTGCTGATTTTGCTTATCAGCAAACCTTCAACCAATAGGGGAACAATTAGTCAATCAACTTTGCTATAGTATTTTGCTGAAATGGAACCTTGCAAACTCCGAGGGCCAGTTCTGGTAAATGGTTGAGAACTGCTTGTATGTTTAGAGGGACTTTTAGTTTCTGTGAGATAAGTACCTGTGCAGCTCCAGTGATCATGTTGGGAATAAAGTCTCTGTGTCCTGGTGCATCCATCAGGGTCACCACCTTGGAGGTTGTCTCAAACTTGGTCATACCCACATCCATTGTGACACCCCTGAAATAAAATAACAAGTACAAACACCATGACTGCATTTTTTAAATAATGTCTCCACTAAAGTATTGCACACAAGTCAATACAATAATGCATCAAAGTTTGTTTGTATATGATTTTTTTAAATGTATACAAGAATGAATATCAATGTTTCTGTGTATGTGTGTATATATCCTAAGGGCACCTTTCCCTGGGTTTCTAAATTTCTATGTAAAGCAAAGTGCTGGGTGCCATGGTGACACAGCTGATAGTACTGTATCCTCACAGCAAAAAGATCCTGGTTCGAATCCCATACCAGGTTCTTTCTGTTTGGAGTTTGCATATTCTCCCTGTGTCTGCGTAGGTTCACCGATTTCCTCCCACCATAAAAAAGAAATACAGGGACTGCAGATGCAGCTTGAAAACTTAGCTTGAAACTGTGATTTAGTGTGGTACATTGAATGCTGAAATTAATATAAAAAGCTGGACATGGTGCCTTAAAGAAAATACACACAATGTATTTACAGTGTGTGGTGCTGTGCGTCCATAATATGCATACCTATCCCTCTCCTCGCCTGTCTCATCTAGGACCCAGGCATAGGCGAAGGAGGCCTTGCCAGCCTTCTTGGACTCTTGCTCATACTTGTGCATGGTGCGCTTATTGACATTTCCCATTAGAAACAGTAGGTGACCCATCAATGTGCTTTTCCCTGCATCCACGTGACCTGCAGGCAGGTGCAGAGTGAAGGGAGGCAAAAGAGTGATGTAAAAAAGGAGAGAGAAAAGTGCATGTGTTTGTATGAGAGTTATGAATGGAGGCCAAGGTTAGAAAAGAGAGATCGAGAGAGAATGAAGGAGCAGTAAAAAGGATGAAGGAAGGAAAGAGGTAAAATGGGGAAAGTAATAGATGAAGAGGATAATTATATATAAGGGCATAAACAGTGATGTATGAAATGAACAGGTGGTACACAGTGTGAAAGGAGAGTACAGCAAGGAGCAAAACGAAAGGTTTCAGAGGCTGTGGGAAACTTGAATTATCTGCAGTCAAACTACCTCGTCACTTTCTGAGGCAGCTGAGAGTATCAGAATCTGATTTTGATGATGAGCTGGTCTTAAAGAGTTAGGGTTCTAGCACGGGCTTCCATTAGTATGGCAATTCGTCAGAAAAACATCAAAACATAAGATGCCTGGCTTGAAACTTATCTAATAAAACATTGTTGTTAACAAATAGATCTGGGTTTGTTTATATACGCATATAAAGTCCTGCTTGCCACTCTTCAATGTGTACATACTGTATGTAAAGCCACTTTATCATTTGTTCATTTTAAGGCACTAGTCACTAGTCACAAGTTGCTGAAATTTAGACACTGCTGCTATTAGAATAAGGGACCGCGGTATCTCAGTGATAGCGTGCACACATCAGGAATTGACAAGCCAGATGTCTTGGATTTTATCTCATGGTAAGGTGTCAGGATTAAGGCACCCCACCTTAATCCCCGAAACTCCATCTCGGTCTGTGTCCACCCCCACAATGTAGACTAATCGTGACATGTAAAAATGGACCTCTCACATCACAACATGTCTCTTTTCTCTTTCACAAGTAAAAATTCAATAAATAATAGTTATTTTGTTTATTCACTTGTAGATATCACTATTATTCCCTTTAGCAACTAGAAAATTCACAAAAGCAACTGGTGTGTAAAAAAATAAGCCAGCACCACCAGCTAAATGCAACCCACCACAAAAAAAGAAAAGATTCATGAGATAATTAGGGACTAGTCACAAAAAATGTGACACTATTATTTATTCTTTATAATGCTCACTTGCGTCAATGTCACTTGTCACTATTATAAAGTTACAAGTTGTTAAAAAAGTAGATGTTAGGTCTAAATATTCATTTCTCTAATCTCTAAGACAATTATACTACTAAGTATAGAACTAGTAGCTATTTCCATCCATCCATCCATCATTAACTACTTACCTCAGTTCATAGGAGAACTGGAGCCTATCTCAGTTCTCATAGATGAAAGGTGGGGAAACACCCTGGAAAGGTCACCGGTCCATCATAGGGCACAGCAATTTGGGTAACAGTGTCTTGCTCAAGGACACTTTGAAATAGTTTGCTGGAGGTTTTGGGATCGAACCTGCCAACTCCCGATCACCAGATGGCCGCTCCACCCACTGAGCTATGGCAATCCTAAATAAACACCAGTGTCTAATCTTTTATTGCTAGTGCCTTACAATGAATAAATGATCAAATATGTGTGCACCTGTATATGGGAGCTAGCATGAGAGTCACATTTAAGTTTCCTTTCGCTCAGTCAGTGCACTGTACTGATCTTTTTAACAATGTGTTGAAACCTTGTGTTATTTTAAAAAAAAACTAATATACAATGAATGCGAGGAATGACCAAGTGAATATCAGTGCATGTTTTACCTATGACCACCAAATTCAACAGAGGCTTGCCCCCCTGTCTCTTCTCCAGCTCAGCTTTGACGTTGATCTGGTTCTTGGCCTTCCCCGGTGTGCGGCTGACGCTTGAAACTGCGGGGGACTCATCTCCTCCTGATCCTTTGGAGGGGGTCTCAGGACGTTTAGAGGGGGTTTCTGGGGCAGGGGGCATGGAAATGTCTTCAGGGCTGCCACCTCGTCGTACTGAGGCAGAGGCAACACCATTCTCCTCTGTGCTGAGGGGAGAAGGTGATAAGGGTTACATAAAATGGAAATACACGGCTTCTACTCAACAGAAAATAGTTATATTGATCAGATTTTTGTCAAAAATCATTCAGAAAGTGCAGTTTATACACTAAGTATTGGGTACCTGGGCACATCAAAGCCCATTTTCTGCTTCTTGCCCGAGAGAGTCATGCGGGCCACTTTTGGTACCACTTCTGCGTCCAGCTTGATCTGAGATGCATCTCTAGCTTTTGCTGGAAGGGAGACAGGAGCAGAGATGTACACACTGACAAAATGAACATGCATTGTTGACTCACTGCAGCAAAAACACTTTTAGAAATTCTCTAATAGCAACGATTCCACAGCCTCTGGCTTGTCAGTTCCCGAAACACGTGCTCTACCACTGAGCCACTGCAGCCCCCGGATTTGCAAGACTCTACTCAGTGCTAATCTGTTTTATATCCTCAATACACAAAATTTAAAAAAAAAATCAGGCAAACTACAAGACCAATTTGCAAGTCCCCATAAATGTAGCTGTACCAAACAATGACATGGGTACAACGCATTCATTCAAATATTTTGATTTGATTTTATCGTCTAACTTTTGAAAAATGATGTCATTGCACAAAATTAATGATTGAGCACAATCAATGCTATTCCATACATTAAGTGCCATATGTCACATTTATTGACGCATCCACTCTTGCAATACTTGATTCTATGATGCCCATAATATGACAAAAAGCATAGATAGGCCCTGTGGACCAATTCCAGTATAAACACTGCTAATCTTTAACCCATCTAGGGGTAATTCAGTGTTCATTTTACCAATGGTTACTTAATCTATTGGCACAAATAGATATGCATCAATGTGACAAAACGCAACAATCAGTAGTGTGTACCGTGAAGCAGGGAGACTTGTTCAGCTCCTTTGCTTTTTCATCACTTCCGAATGGCCTCCAGTCCCAGTCATAACAACCTACTACTGATTCATTTAGACTGGGCTGTGAAGCCAAACCCACTGCAGACTGTGTGTGTGTGTGTGTATGGGGCGGTAACATCCTGGGTGAGAAAGGGTTAATTTCTAGAGTGGCAGTTGGTTCCTGTCTCTGCACAAATAGAGCAGTGTGACACAGCATTTCACAGAAAGATGCTTTAGAAAACCTCTCACCTTAGCAAAATACCTGGCTGATGGAATATGTGCAACCCCAAACACCATCCATACAGACACACACAGACAAACACACACAAATTGCACAGGGTGAAAGGTATTAAATGTGTGTGGTTACTCATTAATAATTAATTCACCGGTTAACCAGGAGATGCGGTGGAAAAAGTTGCTGCTTAATTTGGCTCTTTTACTGTTAGAGATGTCAATTTATAATTTGTGTTGCTCACTTGAGTGTTCATATGGATGTTGATGAACACAGACACACACCTATTCACACAGCAGAAGGGAGACAGGATACACACATATAAACACATTTCTTCTTTTAAAAAGGAAAGTTACCCATGGGGAAACAGGGGAAATGAGATGTGACTCAGGGGAACCATTGATGGACTTTCTCTAATCAAGCTTTTCTTTGAATGACTGGTTTTGCTACAGAGAAGTAAAAAGTCCCTCTCATTCTGAAAGACTGATTCACAAGCTGGGTTGCTCACTGCTGTCAAAAGAAGTCCAGGTTTGCAGCAAAATAGCAGCTTTTGCATTCATTCCTGCACACTTGTGGACATGGCTCCGGAAAGAATGAAAATAAGGTCTGGTCTGGACAATGTGGTGCATGTTCACATATTAGTAAAGGGGGCTGTACGAGCTCAATTGTTAAAAAAAGGTAATATGGACTGTCTAGTAATAACAGAGGTACATTTTAGATGACTGAGCTGTGCCAATGCAACACACAGGCTCATGCAAAAATATCTTAATAAACCATCAACACTGATAGGCCCCATGCTCAGTCCTATCTCTCAATGGCAATGATCATCATGAAAGGAAAAGATGGGAAACTCCTGTTAGGCCTGCAATTGAATACGTTTCTCTATTCCAAGAGATGAGATGGTTTCGACCTTCCATTGACCAGCTTCCTACTTACTATGTAGTTTATGCTACAAAATCATCACGGCACTACATTTAGAGCTATTGCTACTCTTGATATAATCTCATCCTTAATAGTCAGTCTCTGTATGAAAATCAAACTACGGGACAACCCAGATATTTTCAACTCAAAGCGTCTACAGTCACATGTGCAACTTTTGCTTTTTCCTCCTTTCGAAGATAGCATCAATATTATCCATAAGTTATCAGGCTGGATAGCTCCACTCACTTATTGTGAGGGTCTTAAGTAATTAAAAACCCTCCTTTTTTTACTGCCCGACAGGATTCTTTGTCAAAGGCTTTAATCACTAAGCAAATACAATTGACTGCTGATAATTTTTTGGGCTACCCCAGGGGGCAGATTTGACAGAATGAAGCACCGAGTTCCTTTGCAGAGAAAAACCATGCTCTGATGATTACAACAGGATCTGTTTGGAGAGCATTCAGATTGGCAGGTAAACAGTTGGTGTCCTTCTATCCAGGATTTTCTTTGCCAGAAGGGACCCTTGGAGTGAGTCAGAGTGGGTGAGTCACCAGTACACCTTGGCCTGAGGGCTCAACTGAGGTTCAGGATGGGAGGGGTTGGCCCAGGATATGCAAATAACACCCCACCTCCACCCCACCCCCCAGAATGCACACAAGGCAAAATGCACATGCAAACCTCAAATAATAAGACCTCTGGGTGAGTGAGTAATTAAAAGGGATGGTTGACTACCTCAGTAGAGCAAAGTCGTGGTGCAGGATAGTAAAATAAGGAAAGCGAGACAGAGCGAGAATGTCAAAAGACCCACAGAGGGTCCCAAATGTAATAGCCATTTTAAAAATCTAGATCTTTGCATTTTCCAAGGTTATAATCCTTGTAGGATCCCTCAAAACTGGGATGAAATGGTATCACAGAATACTTCATTAGTACCACATATGAAACAAATCCTTTGGAGCAGAGCAATCCAATCCCCTTACCCAGCCCCTCTGCTCTTCCGTCCTTAACACTACTCAAGATGATACCATCATCCATCCATCATCATCCGCTTATCCAAAATCGGGTGGCAGAGTTATGCTGGAGCCAATCCCAGCGCTCATTGAGTGAATGGTGGAGAAACACCCTGGACAAGCCGCCATTCCCTTGCAGGGCTTGAGCAGTTAGGGGTTCAGTGTCTTGCTCAAGGACACTTCAAAAAATTTCTGCAGGGGCCAGCGATCAAACCACCGATCTTCCGATTACTAGAGGACTGCCCTACCTCCTGAGCTATAGCATTGTCTTTACTTTGCCAAATAGAACATAATCCTGAAAACCAGTTGGCCAGCTAGTTGCCCTGATCATAGATGACATTGCTCAGTTACATAAATAACATTTGATAAAAGTTGCATTGACAGCTTTAAAAGGTTGAAATGACAGTTGTAATGAAAAAGAAAACGAAAAAATGCAAGTACAAGGATTAAAATGTGCAGACACTGTATAAGAAATGTACAAAACTCATTGCATTTGTGTAGACTAATAACTATACTGATAATAGCCACTATGCAACACAAAGAACCACACAGGGCATGAGTAAAATAACCACACTGATGTATGAAAATATGATCATTAAGATCTACATGCAAACCAGTGTATTGTTTGATACTTTCAATCTCTTGGCACATTTAAGACAATGTCTAATCCACAAAGATGGAAATCATGAAGCCTTTTCCTTTGTATTGCTAAGTTGTGAATTCATATGGTTACACTTCAAATCTTTTACTACAGCTGCCAAATGCAGAAGGAAATAAAAGGTAGCAGCAAGTTGGAAGAAGCAAATTTAAGGTGGCTACTGAGTTGATTTGATACACTTAACACATGTAAGATGTCAATAGCTGAAACTCAGGTTAAATTGTTTTCTTTGTTCAGCATTAGGAGGGTAATGTTGACTGCAACGCCGCCAGGATAGTAATTTGTTTCATTTCGTATGGATTTCTGGGATCTGAGCAGTTAAGCACAAATGCAGTTACCGGTATCATCATAGGTATCAGTAGTTTATACAAAATCTTCTGACTGTGGCGCCAACTCATCTTAACTTGATTGACAGCTTACTTATAATAGCATTCACACCAATGTACCTTTGAATGCAGTTTACAGTGCAATATTGTGAACTTACCTGTGAACTTACCGATGGAACTCGTGAATGTGTGGCATTGAAATATAGCAAAATCAACAAATTATGACATCAAAGTATGATAACATCTTTGTTTGGATCGATTCTCTTACACCAGAATCTGAACTGTTATTTTTGAGAAAGAACACAAACCACAAGACTGTTTTGTATCGAGAAAAGATGTGTATATAGTAAAACAAAGAAAATGGTAATTATAATAAGATAAGATATGAGATATTCCTTAATTAATCCCACAAAGGGAAATTTGCAAAAAGGCTTCGAAAGGGATTTGTGACGTGTGCACTTAATTATCAAATTGGAGTTACGCCGATACTGATTCTGTTGTTGGGACCAATGGGGAGAACCCTGGTATAGGTAGAAGGGGGCAATGTCAAGTTTTGAAACAGTGAGGTTGCGTGCATACTTGCATTTGATAAAAGAAAACTGAATTTTCCATTAGATTAAAAGATTAGACTGCTCTATACGACTTAACTTATAAATTCCATCAATAGAAACGAAAAATCAGTGTAGGGTGGCTTGGCAGTCATCTACTGTGGGTTGTTAACCCATGTCCTATTGTAGTTGCATTGTATGTGTGTATAATATCCTTAAATATCAATAGTCTAAGGTATGGGTACTAGTGACCTTTTAAGAATGATGCTGTCCTCTCTGTAGTCTAAACGACTAAATAACATTGAATAGAAGTTTTTCTGTTCTTTTTTTTATCATGCAGTTACCCAACATTGTAAAACATCAGCGTTGACACGTGACACTATGAATCCCAATAAATATACCCCTATTCTTTTGACTGGCCAAAGCGAGTGATGTGACAGTTTCCAAAGCTTGCACCACCATGCAGCACAAGTTTATGCCCTGCAAAAGAAAGGGGAAACAAAAAGGCTGCAAGAACAAGCTGAACTTTTCAGAGTCTTTGACCAAGTTGAGAAAGCCAAGAGACATGATCAGATTTTCCAACGTAGGTGGTGAGAAAAGTGAAGAAATACTGTGGCAGAGAACAGATGTACGCTCGGGGTCATATTTTCCCCCAGTGTAAAGCGTACTAATGAAACCCACAGTCACCTACAGAGCGCAGGCTGGGAAAGTAGCTGGACACCAAAAACACTTGATGCATTTTACAGGTTAATAATAATAATAATAAAAGCATTTTAGTAATTTTAGAGATGCACAGTACAAAGTCCCAATCTTACAATCATAGATTCATACGTATATATATACACACATAGATGATGCCTATGCTGAGAAATCAAGAAAAAGTTTTGCATGTCACACATGGTATGTCATCTAAACCCCAACATCCCCATGAGAAGTTTCTTTAAAACATGATTATTCTACTGTGTGGATTAAGTATGCTCAGAAACCTGCTCGACTTCTTTTGTTTGAGTTATCATCAGTGAAGCTTACCCCACTGTTATCTTTCATCTCCCTAAGGCTCCCTTGTTCATGTTTGACACCCTTAGGGTCCTGTTCACTCTGCTTTTTGCACCTGAGCAAAGTTTACACACAGCTACATTTACTTTAATGATGGTTTAATGGTGGTTCAATATTTAAGAAAATGATTCGACACTGTAATTCTGTGACCAAATGGCATGAGACTGCTCTGGGAACCAGGCTATTTCTTATGTTCTGCTCTCACAACCATCGTAAGAGCTCATCAAATGACACTAAAAAGCAAAGAGGACCAAAAATATAAAATGTTTTGAAAAATAACGTTCAGATGTGACGTTATCTTACAGTGTATCAAACCATGCTTTAACTCTAACTCTGTTCTGTACCAATCATCCCTAAACTGTCAGGACTCTCAACTCAAAACAAGAGCAATGACTCACTTGAAAAAGGACTGATACCCTAAGACACTTTAGGCTGCCTTCAAAAAAGCCTAGACTGAACCACATGCATATAGCAAGCC
>OMLC01017234.1:16943-29143 GCA_900302585.1 Regalecus glesne | reverse complement strand
ATATATGGAAATCCTTCATACATCACTGAATATGAACATGAGAAAGCCTTTGTAATTATATCCTCACACCTTCATTTATCTTAATTTTCACCTGAGCTTTCTCTGATGGCACAAAGTTTTCACCCAGTGTCTTCATTGCAAACTTTACAGCGTTCCACAGCTTGTTACAGAAGTGACGGTAGCCCAAGATGCGGTTGACGTCAAGGTTTATGTCTCTGCCTGATGGATAAAGAAATGAAAGATTAAATGTTTAGATTTTCAAGAACATCATATTCTTACGAGGACATGAAAGAATTAATACATTACATTGAGATTTGTAAAAAAAAAAATTTTAAAGACAGGGTTAAAATGCTAATTTTCTAGCAAACTGACTAGCCAAGGTGTTTTGATGCATGCTCTAAAGTGAATGCCAATAAACATGTATTAAACTGCAGGGTGAGAGGGGGAAGATAGAGAGACAGACAGCCAAATGAGGGGACTGTGTGTCCAATGATTGATGAAGGGAGAAGAGTGCTGTCAGTGAGACATAGAAACATAAAATGAATTTCACCTTGGCTGGTGTAGGCACAAAGGGCGAATCGTAGAGCATCTGTCCCACATTCTGGGATGCCATTGGGGTAATCATATTTTTGGCCTTGCTTGGCCTTCTCTACCTCCACTGGATCCAGGTTACTATCCTGCAGCTGGTCATGAAGACCCTGGAGGGGAGGGAGAAAAAGGGAGAGAGAATGAGTGGATGGGGGAGAAGAAAATGGTGGTCATCTATCTATCTATCTGTGTACGTGTGTGTGTGCGCGTCTGTGCGTGTGTGTGTGTGTGTGTGTGTGTGTGTGTGTGTGTGTGTGTGTGTGTAGAGCATATATATGTTCTTCATCATTACTTGGCTCACTTGACAGCTGATGATTGTATGATACATGAAACCGACTTGTACTTCCCCCAACATTGAAAGAAATCCCTTGAATTACTGTATACACACACACAGAGACACATATTTCTATGTCATCTTTCAAAGGAGAAATACATTTCAAGTGTTTTTTGATGTTTTAATTGGCCACACGCTACATGACTTTACAGAAAAGACTGGGGGGATGGGGTTTAATAGGAGGATGCAGGTTAACACAAGTACTTCAGCACCCTCTAGTGGACAAGTCAGCTGCAACGCAATGAACAGCTCTCTCCCAACTGGCAGGGAGATGGATGTGCTCAATAAAAGCTTGTCAGAACTAAAGATGGTGCTAAATAAAGCCATAAATGACCGTGGCTCTATAGGGCCCAATATGCATGTGATGACTGTGTAGAAATTAACCCACAGGGACACCAAATGCTAGTGTTTGTGGTTGTCAGCTGGAAGGACAGACCCAACAACATCAGCATTTGGGAAGATGCCAACATGACTAAAGTCACCACAATAATGCAGCACCATCTCCAATGTAAAGGCCATTTTATCTATATGTCAAACACACGTCTCCCTAAACAGATCCTATACTCCCAGCTGAAGGAAGGTTAGCAAGCTCCCAGCAGGCAAAATAAATGTTTCAAGGAGACCATCAAGAACAGTCTGAGGAAATTCAACATCATGTTGAGCAACTGAGAACACATTGCCCTGGATAGGTGCTCCTGGAAGAAATCTGTGCAGGATTGAGCTGCACATCATGAAATGGAACTCCACTATGCCAGAGACAAGCAATAACACCACAAGGAAAGAGAAAAAGGCTCAATCACCACCACTTTCCCTGCCCTCACTCCACCAAAGCATGTGGATTATGGATAGGCCTGAAGTAGACCCAACAGAGGACAGTCATACTCGCTTTGAGTGGCCGCCAATGATGATTATGATGTGTGTACGTGTCTTACCTCTAGGGAGATGCCAGTGATGACGTCAAGTGGGTCAATGACGTTTCCCAGGGATTTGCTCATTTTCCTCCCGTGGGCATCCCTCACCACTGCATGCAGATAAACCTATTAAAAAGAACCCAACAGAAAATCACAACCATCTGTATCATAACCCCCCACACACACACAACCCTTTTTTAAAGGGCCCATGCGTAGCTTTTTGTATCGTCACCATTTGATGCAGAACACGGAGTTACAGCCTCAAGCTAATCCGCGTCTGCAGTACCTGGATCTTTTTTAAATGAGCACCCGCAGGAAACCCACCAGACACAGGAAGAACACACAAACTCCAAAAAGAAAGGACCTGGGATGGAATTTGAACCAGGAAACAGTGCTAACCACTGCACCACCATGTCGAAATCTTAGCAATCCTCACTGTGCTCACCTCTTTGAATGGCAGCTTGCCTGTCAGTTTGAGGCCCATCATCACCATGCGAGCCACCCAGAAGAACAGAATATCATGGCCTGTCTCCAGTAGAGTTCCTGGATAGAATACATTCAGATCCTGGGTCTGCAGGAGAGACCACAAATACCATCATTATTAATGGAGAAATTAAGTTGTAAAGGACTTAAAGGTGGAGTGACATAGACTGAAGTGTCAAGTTTTTAAACAGACACACTGATTAGAAATTGAATCTCAAATTTATACTCCAGCATAACATTGTGGAAATACATAAATTGAGATGATTTGTGCCACATAAAAAGTTAAAGACATCTGTCAACCCTTATGAGCTTTTCACTGCCATCTTAAGAGTCAAATGATTCCCTGTTTAAAAACCCACACTTCAGCAGATTGATCTGATCTTTAATTACACAAATTGAGCTGTGGGGAAGTTTCATTTGCAAACTAATTTCTAAAATAAATGACGCCAGCATTAGCCCGCTAACTAGCCCGCTCACAGCTGTCGATATGGAGCCAGTTGATAATAATAAACTTTATGGGGACAGTGCATATTAATGAACATATAGAATGTAAATACGCCAGATTTAGCCACCAGGCTTATTTTTATCTGTTGTCCCAAACAGTTAGGGGTTCAGTGTCTTGCTACACTTCAATATGCTTTCTGAAAGAACCAGGGATCAAACCACCAATACTTTTGATTGCTATACGACCACTCTACCTCCTGAGCTATGATGCCCCTAATCTGATTATCAAGTTAATCTGACATCAGCCTGTATCTTACCTCATTGGGCCATCCAAAGATGGAGAAGGGGAAAATACCAGAGGAGAACCAGGTGTCCAAGACATCCTCATCTGAAAAACATTACCATCAACCCCAATTTAAGTCCAGAAACTGTTGTACTGGATCTGAATTGAATAGCAATCTCAAAACACATGTTAGTGGGGTTGTCAGTTGAATAAGCTTCTGTCTTACCCTGTCTGAGTGAAATTTTGTCAGCGGACACATTGAAGCGTGTTGCTGCTTTTTCTCTGGCTTCTTCCTCTGTTCGCCCACTCACCCAGTAATGACCATCCATGTCCTAGGGCCAAGATGGAGGAAGTGTGACCAAAGGAAAAATCCAAAAAGTAACAAAGTGAAATTACAAGTGCAGATTTAGCGAACTAGGATGATTTTATTTGACTTTTTTTTTTCTATCACGCAAATCACTTTACCTCTCCTGGTTTCACAGAGGGATCGTTCACGGTGACAAAGTAGGCAGGGATTCTGTGACCCCACCACAGCTGACGGGAAATGCACCAGTCTCTGGGAGGGAGCAGGAGGGACAGGGAAGTAATTTATATCTTCTCATTTAACAGGTGATTTAATCCAAAGTAAATGACAACAGCCTCAGCAATTAGCAAAGATCTATCGATCGATCAATCGATCAATAGATGAATATAAAAGAACATAATGCGTTTTTGTATGTTAGATTATTGGGATGAAGTGAGTTGTATATGAAATTCAATGTGGCATATATTAAACTGAAAGAAAATGGATGAAAAATGAAGAGAAATCTTCACCTGATATTGTCCATCCAATTGAACCAAGTCTTGAGATGGTGGTCCGGGATGATCTTCAATCGGCCCTCTCTGACAGCATCTGCTGCCTGCTTGCCCATGTCTGCGCAGTTCACATACCATTGGGGCTTCAGCATCGGCTCCACGATGTCCTTAGAGCGACTGACAGAAGTAAACACACACACACACACACACAAGTTTAGAGGAGGACCTTAAAGAAAGCAGCTTAAAAATAAATATCTAATAAGAAAACAAAGGCACAAATACAAAAACTCACCTGCAGACCGGTACCACCATAGGATTGTCCTTGATTTCTTTAAACTGGCCTCTGTCCTTCAGTGCCTGCAGCACTGCCTTCCTGGCCTCAAATCGCTTCATACCCTGAGAGAGACGAAAGAATAAGTCTCAAAATGAGACAAAATGGGGGAAATACTTACCAGGAAAATTACACAGAACAGAAAAAATCCTGACATTTTGATTTGACAGAAAATTGGCCCACTCTGATGGGAAGGAAAGGATAATGAGAAGACTTACCAGGAAAGGAGGAGGCACATTAATGAGCAAGCCGTTCTCATCCAGGATGTTGATGAAGGCTAGATTGTGTCTCTCACCAACCTCGTAGTCATTGTGGTCATGGGCTGGGGTGATCTTAACAGCACCTTGATGAGAATGATAGAAAAGAGGATATGGGTAATGAGAAAAGCCATCTGGGCTAGAAATCTGTTATGACTGCTTATTCTCATTCAGCACTTTCTTGGGCAGCTTCTCTGGTAGCTGTGCTTACCTGTTCCAAAGTTAATGTCCACAAAGTCATCAAAGACAATGGGCATCTTGCGGTCACAGAAGGGGTGCAGCACCATTTTTCCTTTCAGGTGCTGGTACCTGGGATCGTCAGGGTGGACGGCCACAGCGGAATCTCCTAACATGGTCTCAATACGAGTGGTGGCCACAATCACCTCTTCATCTGAGGAGAAGAACGGAGACAATGCAAATCTGAGGAAAATTCTTGAAATCAACATGATCTAATGAAATAATTTCACCTAATAATGAAATACATTGATTTAGAAAACAGTCTGGATTGTACTCATTTACCTGATCCATCTATCTTATAGGTGAAAGAGACAAGAACTCCAAACTCAACCTTCTCCTTGTAACCAGGAACAGGTAAAAGAGTCCTGCCACTCAGCTCCTTCTTATCCACCTACGACACAACAGGAACACGAATTCAAGAGAAAATAAACATTTGCCAGCTGTGTTGGGAGCACTACCATTACAATGTTAGCGAGGTTTCTCAAGGTCGTGTAGTCATAAGCAACAGAACTACCCATATGCATGCGAAGCCTACCTCTATGTCAGAGATGGCAGAATTGAGCGTGCATGACCAGTTGACCAGTCTCTTGCTTCTGTAGATTACTCCCTCCTCATGCATACGGATAAAGGCCTCCTGGACTGCATAGGAGAGTTTCTAGACCGAAAAAAAACATGTGTTAAGTAGTAGATACACGAATCTTCCAGCTTTGTTCCAGCAGACGTGCATTCAATGAGCTAAGATGCTTACAGGGTCCATAGTGAAGCAAGCTCTGTCCCAGTCCAGAGAGGAGCCCAGTTTCTTCAGCTGGTGGTAGATTCTGTCTCCCTTTCTGAAATGTAACAAGGATCGAGTAATGACTAAGAGCTTTAATCCAGGGTTTTTCTCCCTGTTTCAGATCCCTCCTGTTTTCCCACTTACTCATTTTTCCACTTCCAGACCTCCTGGATAAAGTTGTCTCTACCCAAGTCATGGCGGGTTATGCCCCTCTCCCTCATCAGCTTCTTCTCCACCACCACCTGGGTGGCAATGCCAGCATGGTCACATCCAGGGTTCCACAAGGTGGTCTCACCTCGCATCCTATGCCTGGAAGGACATGGGGGGGGGGGCATGAGTGAAAAAAATATTAAGCACTAAGACTGAACTCATGCAACAACAAAAAAACACTTTGAAAATATAATTTTATAGATTTTAAATACCATCTGGTCAGACAATCCTGAATGGCATTAGTGAGGGCATGTCCCAGATGAAGAGATCCAGTCACGTTGGGCGGAGGGATACACATCATGAAGATCCCACGGGGGTTGGGCTCACTGATGTTTTTCCTCTGCAAAGCATAGGGAGGAGACACATCATTTTGTTGGTGGAGAATGCACGAAATGCATGAAAATGGCACATTTTCCACTTTGTTGATAGTGTATGACCAAGAAATCACTCGCACCCCATACTCAGGCTTGAAATATCCCTGCTTTTCCCACCATGAATACCAGGCAGCCTCCACATACTGGGGACTGTAGGAGTCAGGAAGTGGACTAATGACATCTGACAAAAAAAGAAAAGGAAACAAGGGATTAAAAGAAAGTACATGTTCTTATAGTTATGTGTCATCATAAACACACCACACAATCACACGACAAGGGGGCAAACTCTTCTACACATGTACACACAGACCAAGCACCTTTCTTTTCCCCCGGTGGGGTAGGGATGTTGTATCTGATCACTCCCAACTCTTTCTTCTCAGGCTTTGCTTTTTTCTGAGAAAAAGAAGAGTACATCAGTTTAGCAAGTCAAACTGACAGGAAGCAAACAAGACAAATACAGAACTACATACCAATATTGTCAATATTGGAAGAATTTCTTGATGCATGCTCAATAATCCAGGTAGGGAAATCACAAAAGAGGTGAATTTGTTCAGCTGGATCAGAGGTTCATTTTAGAAACGTTTCTAAAATGAACCTCTGATCCAGCTGAACAAACTCACCTCTTTGGTGAATTGGAAGAATTTGTTTCTCAAAGTTGCACCAATGTCTTGGGAATAATTCTAGTTACTGAAGTCTAGTGTATTTACTTCTGTTGGTTGCTGCTTCTTTTTCTTCTCTTCCATTTCCTTCTTCTGCTGGAATTTCTCCAGCTTTTCTTTCTTCTTTGCTTCCTTTTTCAGCTGGGCCTCTGTCTTTGGTGGTCCTGAAGGAGGGAAAATGAAATCATGGTATTATGGTACTGAATGAAAATCATTGTACTATACACACATGATATTTACACAGAGAAGTTATATTTAAACAGTTTCAACCACCAATGAAGGAGCCATACCATTGGCTGTGCCATCAGTGGCATGATTGCCATTGGCTTGGTTGCCGTTGGTAAGAATGTTAGTCTTGGGTGTGATGGGTACCATCTTCCCACACAGAGCAATCTTCCCCAAGACTTTGAGAAATTGGGGTTGGTTGATGCAGGTCAAAAACCATCTAGTAACATTAGTCAGGAGCTTCCTGTCTGGTGACTCCAGGGCCTACCAAGCAGAAGAACAAAAAAAGGTGGAAAAGTAAGACTGACTGATATTCTGCAGTCATCATGATAACAAACTTTGATAATCCCACCAGAATAAGTATACTGTTCAGCAGCAAGTAGACTCAAACCCCTCAGCAATGCAGACCTTAATTGTTGAAGATAAAAAGTCAATATAATTACAAACAATACAGAATATGACCAGAGAAATGCAGTAATGATGTAAATAATGAGCAGAACAGTGTTTCCCTGCCTTTTGTCCATTGAGCACTGGGATAAGCTCCAGCATGACTCGGTGATCCAACTTCAGATAAGTGGCTGATGATGGATGGATTTTAATAAAAATGTTCATTCTTTTCAGTGAATGTGCACAAGAGATCGATAAATCAGCTTAACCAATTTGAAGTACAAGGAAATATGTTGGGTTTCACTTAAGATGTGCAAGAATGCATACTGGAAAATAATCTGCAACAATATACAGAGAAACAGGTAAGATGACAAGTAACACAATGTAATCCTGACTTACATATTTGTATGGCAACAGAACAGCTGTTGCTACAGCCATATCAGCAAGTGTGATGCCTTCCCCCACCAGGAAGGTCTTGGGTTCCAGTACTCGGTCCAAAACTTTCAGAACACGCAGCAGTTCGGCCCGAGAACTCTGCTGGAGCTACGGAAATAGAGGATGTGAACTTCAAATGAAACCTAACTTGTATGAATATGAAAATGTTTCTACACTTTCCTCCCTCACCTTCTTATCCACATTCATCACCCCAAGCAGAGGGAAGACCATCGCACAAGACACAGGGGTGAGCTCGTTGTCTGCAAAGCTGAGCCATTGCCACACCTGACTCTGTTGTTTGGCATCCCTGCCTGCCCTCTTACCCTGAAGGCCAAGGTACCAGGCCACAGCAGTAGCCCCACTCAAGACATCAACGCTATTCCCGGTTCCCAAAGCAAGAGACGGCTTACAATGGGCATTCAAAGAGGCCGGAGGATCCTCTGTGATGACACGGGGACGTGAGGAGGTGCAAAACTCGGCAGCAATAAGAGGCAGGAGGCTCCTGAAGTCGTCCGGATTTGGGGAAACATATAGAGCGGCCATCCCTGATGGCAAAATATTTGTTAATTGATCAGTAGGTAAGAGGGTCCAAAACAGTTAAAATAGAGAAGCAAATGATTCCTCGATAGCATAATTCAGCCTGCACGACGAATCCTAGCTATTAAAGGAAACAAGCATATATATATATATATATGGATATTAAAAAGTAAATGGACCAATTTTATGTGCCACTTTTGTCATCATAAAATAACACCATCTACTACTTGACACCTGATCACATAGTAGCTTAAGTTGTTCAAAATAATCAGCTAGCAAGCAAAGTCATCTCTTACCAAGCTGGTATTTGGCACCTGTCAAAACATCGCATGTTGATGAAGCCCTACCGAAGAGGCTAACCAGATGGAGCTAATAAGTCCAAACTTTGATATGTATATATACATGCTAGCACATTGTAACGAGTATGATGCAACCCACTACATTTTTAAGTAGGTATTCATTTCCCTAGAATAATCCTAAAGACAATCATTTCAAACTGAATTAATGAATGAAATCTAGAATGGAAAGTTGTCCATACCTTTAGATGGGCCAGGCAAACGTCAGCTTCGTGTTATCATACAAGGAAGACTCATGTGTTGCCGTTTCTTCGTCTGATGCAATGTGGTGAATGTGTTCCGGTTCCAAGGACCCCGGCCATGTTGAGGCGACTTCCAAAATGCCGCATAATAATATGAATCAATTTAATCTTACTTTATTCAGACATATAAGACCATATTCAAATAAATAAATAAATACAATACAATACAAGAACACAACACAAAATATAGCTACAACAGCAGTTCACAAGTACACAATAATTAAAACCTATGCAGACATTGTTCCAGTGTCTCCATAAACAAGAGGAGCCACTTGGGCCACTTTGTGTGGGCTCAGTCATAATTACGTTTTTTAAATAAAAATTATCAACAGATATATTTGTGCACAAAATTCCTCAACAAAGCATGGGAACATCACTAGTCACAAATACGTGACTTGCACTTTTTCTGTCTAGGGAAGCAAGATTCTGAGTTGATCATCACATGGTACCCAGAGCTTTTTCATTTCTGCTTCGCCATAACTGCACCACATGGGGGCTGTATGGAGAGGAGTACAGTAGGCCCGGAAAAGAGCATTTTCAAATCATGTGTACAAATATGAAATTTGCTTGCCAGGAATTTGGCTTGTTCATAGTTTGCGACACTGGCACTGCATATCATCATCATCATCATCATCATGTAACTCATTCCTGATAATGTGACCCCAAATATCCTACTTTATTTATGACATGAAAAATAAAGGAAAATTTTACCTCAATCATGACAGTGCTCTTTTTAGAGTTTAATTCAATGTCATGCTGTAGACCATTAATGATGATGATGAAAATAATAATAATTAATTAAATTGGATCATATGATCATAAGTGACATTGTAATAATTCCTTATTCAATATTTAAATAACTTGGGAACTAATTGTTACATACGTCACTACTATTATCCCACATATTTTCACAAATTTCTCTATTTTGTCTTGCTGGTTTTATAATGTCCTCACCTCCTTGGATTCAGACAGTACTTTATGTATATAATATTTCTATGTAACACTTTCCCAACCTCATCTGTTGAATTAATGTGAAGACTTTTGGTGCTGGCGGGTTCAAGAGTTGGCTGTGCACATTATGGATGTATGTTGTCTTTCCAATGCATTTGCTCTTAGATTAAGCTTGCTCTTAATAACGTTGCAATTCTGCTAACTTTATCCTTCTTCAATGCTTATTTTGAACTTCATCTTCTTCTGATCCCACATTCAGTGCGTTCTTATGCTAATGGAGCAATTCACTTTCACCACATACATTATTAAAGCCTTGCCTTATTTTAATCGTATCTTGATTAAAGTTTGCTCCAACCCCTGCATGACAATACGATAGATCCATTTCCAACACATTTTATTGGTTTCTATGACAGGAAAATTAAAAACAAATAAATCACAAGGAGAAGGAGGGTATGATAAATCAGCAACCTCTTTAATTGAAAATACAGAAGCAAACATTTATCATACAAGAGCTGAGCAAAGCATTTATTCCCTAAAGCTTTGTTATAACAGCAGTAATAAAGCTGGAACTAGACCCCATTTTTAGAATCGCAGTGTTGCTTGTTTAATTGCTCTGGTAATTACTATGGGCAAGCTTGTTTTGGTAAACATGTGTAGGGCCAAATGTCCGGCAAACCAGTGTATTATGGAATAACATTTTAAAAAGTGCTGCAGCATTTGTGTGGTACTATTTCTACTACTGGGACATCTTTTCGGTAGTCTGTCAAACTCCGTAGTGTTTTCCTTTTCCCTGCATCTCTCTGAAGCCTAGAATCTTTACTAGGATTCATTCAGACTCCTGCCCAAAGGCCCCACTTACTGCACCAAATACGGTGTCCACAGCACCCATTATCAATCCCCAAGCCAGCCCCAACACATTCCCCACCCCATTTCCACTTCGCCACGCCAGCTTCCCGAGTCCTCCGCCCACAGCTTTTGCTTGACCTTCCATCTCCGATGCCAGTGTTCCCACATACCCCTCGCTTTGCTCCCACAGACGCCCCCCTAAGAAGCTGATCACCCACCAAAAGTTGTTCACTGCCCCGGAAAATATCCCCACTGTGTCCCAGGCTAAGACCCCCACACCTGTGACCCCTGTCTGGCAGCTAGTGAGCAGGGCTTCTAACATAGAGCAAGTGCAGTAGTACACACCAGAGATGCAGGTCTCCCCCAGACCCAGCAGCATGTCCACGGCTGAGCCCAACCCAGATATAAGGTCAGAGGTTATGAGGTGGAACAGGGAGAAGGTGTCTCCAGGTAGCAAAGAGAGAACTCCAAGGTCTTCCTGAAGAATGAAGGTCACCTAGATGATAAGATGAAGCAAGACGTAAGATATGGAGAATGACAGAGGTGCAACTAAGAATGCAAGTAAATCAAAATATTACTGAAATGTAAGGTTCCGGAAGTATAAGTGCCCTTCATAGTCCCATAGAGGATTTAGCTATTAGCTATAGTATATTATTGGTACAGGGTCGAGTGTGAAACATGGTATGTAATCCTGTAGAAACTATGAATCAGTCTGATTTAACTTCATATTTGAGAGGTAGTGTTGCATGATTGAATCCGGAGTGAAGCACTACTCTACCCATAAGCCCAAAGAGAGTTCGGCCAATCAGAGATGTTGCAGTTAACCACAGATGTAAACCACATATACATGGGTGGACACCAAATCATAGTGAAGGACCATAATCATGTTGATTAGCATTGTGTTTTCTATCAAACATGACTATTTGCTTTTTTTCGGGGTGAAGGGAGGACAAAGCAAAAACAAAGAAAACAAACGTCCATAAACAGAATATTAGTCAGAATAGAACATATTGGGACTGTAATGTTCCTGGGGTGGCATAGCTCAGGAGGTATGGCGGTCATCTATTAATTGGAAGATTGGTGGTTTGACTCCTGGCCCCTGCAGTTAGCGTGTCTAAGTGTCCTTGAGCAAGATACGGAACCTTTAACTGCTCAAGCCCTGTAATGGAATGGTCGCCTGTCCAGGGTGTTTCCCTGCCTTTTGTCCAATGAGCACTGGGATAGCCTCTAGCATGACCCCATGACCCAGCATTGGATAAGCAGTTGACAATGGATGGATGGATGGATGGATGGATGGATGGATGGATGGATGGACGGATGGATGGACGGATGGATGGACGGATGGATGGACGGATGGATGGACGGATGGATGGATGGATGGATGGATGGATGGATGGATGTTTTCTGATCCATTTGAATCAGAAACACCATCAGATATTTGTTCCATCAGAGCTTCGAGCATAGTGGAAGCCAACCAGCTTGGAGACTGAATGTTCCGCTTGGAGCTGATGTAATGTGAAGCTAAGCGTTAGTGACAGAT
>OMLC01017234.1:2090-13664 GCA_900302585.1 Regalecus glesne | reverse complement strand
CCCCCCCCCTTCCCCCCCCCCTCTCTCTCCCATTCAATGGTTAACTTGCTTTGCTGTTAGACATACAAGCCAAATCCACGCCCAATAAGTACAACCAATTACCTGTCAGTGTGGAATCTCAAACTATGACCTTTCTGTGTGGCTTAGCCCTTTGACTGATGGCTGACAACAGGAATAATGAGCCCCTCTTGGTGTTATTATTGCTGAGGCTCACTTGTTCTGATCCGGTTGCAGCCTCCTCACTATACCAAGGCAATACTTGGTTGGGAGTAGTCAACAGTAGATTCCAGCTGATGCATTTCACGGTGGTGATGTGGTGCAGGATGGACGGCGGGCACGTGGAAGTAACTGACCACGATGTTTTGATACGGTTCAGCTACAACGTCTCCCGTAACTGAAATCCTCTCAGCTTCATTAAAATGGAACCCAGAGAATGACAGTCACAGGGCGCCGTCTTCCCTCGGTGTGCAGTAGGTCCTGAAAATCTCGTTCCTCAGTAAAAGCATAATCCCTTTCATGGCCTGATGATTCCAGTTGTCTTTCTATACATCACAAATACACTTGTTGAGACTTGATGCTGGCCCTGGCTGATTCTTTCTGATGTTATTATGAAACAAGAAGCAGAAACTGTTAGCTAATGTAGCATTGGCAGTAAGGAACAGAGGCATTTTCTATTTTCAATCTCTATCAGTGGAATGTAACCATTATAACCAGCGTGAGTCAGATGGACCTTTGAGCTTCTGTAAAGCAGGGAGTGAGGACGGCCTCAAAGGAGGGATCAGGTCAAGCGAAGAGGACGCAGTAGGCCAATAGCAGTGAGGAATATGTGGTCTTACCTGATTTCTACTGTTCACATAGGAAATACCGGCTGTCTGAATACACTCCCTGCTTAATGGAGTTATTTTAGCATACCTAAATGACTAACTGGGAGTTTGGCATATGAAGTCTAGGGAGTGCTCTTCTGGGTGGGGCAATAAGTGCACCAGGAGTCACACTGCAAAAGTTTTCCTTCACCTGACAACTTTCACTCACTTTTGAAGCCAGGTAAAATCTGCAGTAAAAGACATTTGTGAGGTAGATTCCTGAGAACCCAAATCAAAATAACGTTTGGATGTACTGGTGCACGGAAACTAGTTTTCAGCAGAAACCAGGAGTAAAACTGACACCCCATTAAGTTTTACAAGGAACCCTTTAGTCACCGGAAATGCTGCCATTTTAATATGATACACAATGACTACAAACAGATGCATATTTCCACCAAGATCTGAACAAAGTTCCGATTTAGAAATGTATAAAAGGAAAAAAAACAATTGACATGATTCCAAAGGAAAACGCCTTTCTGAACTATTTGTTAGAACCAAGCAGACTTTTAAAGGTATGTTGTGTTGGGCTTTAACATGGAACATATCTTGTAAGGTTATAAATCCAGAGATGTCAAGAGAAGATTTTCCAGTGAAAAGCTGATTATCATAGAGCACTGATTTGCTATGTTACTTTCAAATGCATACATCTAGGCCGAGAGGTCCGTTTTCCATGTCATGATTTGTCCCTGTGTTGTGGGGATGGACTTAGATGGCACTTGGGGGATTAAAATCATTCAAGTCCCTTCCTGACCCCCGAAGTGGGTTAGAACCTGCAATCTCAAGCTCATCAGGTCCTGAAGTGCGTGCTCTACCACTGAGCTACTGCGGCCCCCACTTTCAAAATCATACATCTAGGATACATGCAAAAAAATAAAGCTTGTAGCTGGTCAAGCACCTCAGCAGGGAGACACCATATTTAAGCCACAGCATTTGAAGTATGCGTCTGGAAATCATTTCACCAAAAGATGATCAGTAGGCTGCCAGAAAACATCTCAGAGATGAAATTAAGAATTATCCTCTGGAAGCTGGGCTTTCTTAAAAGCTTGCAAACTGCATCTTCACTGGTGAATAAATCACAAGCACAGGAGCTGAATACTGCATTCATGCGGCAGCTTGTTTTGACAGCGATTCTGCAGTTTGACCAAAGTCCACAGGGGGGAGCCTGGTTCTTCTCTTAAACCTTCATAACGGGGTTACTGAACACAGAAATATATAACATTGCCTTCCACCTTTTGCTCGAAACAGACAGACAAACAAATGTTCTTCTAAAAATACACGGGCTCACTCATTGGGAATATCAATGACTAGTTCAGCTTCATCTCCCTCCCCCCTGTCATCATCTCCTCTGTCGCTGTCTCCTTCACTATCACCCTCCTCTTCCGCAGCATCTCCACTAAACATCTGTCTGGGAACCCAACTGAATGGGCCACTGGCTGCAGGAGGAGCTGAGGGGGCTGCTGGGTAATTAGCTGACATTGGGGGCACCACCTAAAAAGAGGGCAGAATGAGAAGGTGGTGCCAAGGAAAAAAAAGGGAGGAAATGTGCAAAATGCAGTCTGGGTAAAAAGCTAAACAAACAAGTAGCATCAGGTCTGAACTCATGGTGTGTTCCTAGACAGTAATCCCTTCTGATCAGTGATCCTATTAAGTATATATTTGGTCTGTTAATTGTATTTTTTCTGCAAGATTCTTTTCTCTGTAAGATTAGTGTGCCAAAAATGTCATTATTCCAGGTTAGAAAGTGTACTCCTTGGATAGGTACTGTTTGAAAACAATTAAGTCAAAACCTATTAACAATAATGCTTGACATGAGTGATAGTAAAACAAACCAGATGTGAAAACACAAATATGTAATTCATAACATGAGTGTCTGGGTTAAATGTAACAAGGTGAAAATGTAATGTTATAACTCCCCCTCCCTCATACAGCATGTTCCAGTGCACAGCACAGTAATAAAAGGTTATGAGCATGTATGTGAATGTAACATTTTTCATGCAACCCATGAACCCCAATGAAGGACATCATGGCTAAGGGGAACATCCTTATTCGTAAAAGGTGTAAGGTCTTGACATGGTTAAAATGTCAAACAGCACCCATGATAGTACTTCTATGTACATACTTATTTGTACATGGTCAAGCATCTCTTGAGATGCAGGGACTGTGTATGTGTGTGTGCATTTATAAAAGCACAACAAAGAATTCTGTGCTCTAAGAATTGTATTTCCTGTTCCTCTCTCACCTTCCCCGATGTCTCTTTCTTGTTTTTAGGTGTCTTTGTTTTTCTCTCTTTCTTCATTCGCTCAGCTGGGGGAGCCAAATATTCTGGTGGGAAGGGCATCTGCCCAACACACAAAGGCCCCGTATGCCAATTGACCACGTGAGCAGTCGTGCAGATGAACACAGCAATATTTTACAAAAGACACACACAGACAAAAACAAACATACACACGAAAATGTACAAAGACAATGTAAAAGACAATGAAGCCATGATAAACAACAAAAGAAACAAAAAGAGATAAAATAGACTTGAGTAAAATGTTAAAATAACAAAACTATTTCGATAATGCCAAACCAAAACAGGGATTATGTTTGCTAATGTGGAGATGACAATGGCAACAATGTATTGTTACTGAGTGCACTGAGGTGTTAGTAAAGGAGACAGCTACTCACTGTGTTGAGGTAGCCTCCGGACCCTGATGACTGCAGGGGATTCACACCAGAACGCGAGAGGAGGGAGAGAGGATGGGGGGATGATGATGATGAGGGAAGGCTCGTTGCAGGGCTACTTCTTCGTCTTGAACAATGAGTATGAAACAATGATTAATGATTAAAACTCAGGCACAAAGAGAAATATGCTGACTACTACAAGTACTGAAAACTTTTCCTTGGGGCTAACACTCATTTTGATCTTCTAAGGTCCACCAGGGTAGTAACATCACCTCTGGAGGCCAAGTAAATTTCAGAATACCCCAACAGATTTGACTACTTTCATTCTGTCTGGGGGTGCTCAGAGGTAGACTGTGGACTTTGAGAACTGATAAGCCGGATGTTTTGGGTTTAAATCTACTGCTGGGCATCAGGAAGCATCCGGCCTTAATCGCCCACACTCTATCTAAGTCCATGTCAACCCCTACAATATGGAGACTAATCACGACAGGTAAAAAGAGTCTTCTCACTCTGTCTACAACTACCATTTTCAAGATACACCACTGTTCAATAATCTTATTTGCAACAGCCTAAGTCTTGGGTTGGTATGTTTTTTTATGGTCTTTAAGGACGGCAAGACAATATAAATTATTCAATTTGCTTTCTACATGCTTATAATTCTTGGTATGATTGCATGAAAACTACTCACAGTTAGAGTACTGTACAGTATGGTCTCAACCCGAACAGTAATCTATCAGACAACTGTATCTATCCCTTAACTCCTGCTTATCACTGAGGCTTATCTTTGCATTTTCTTTATCCAAAATATTCCACTCACTTTTTCCCACTGTCCCTTTCCCTCTCCCTGGGCAATTCTCCTTCACTGTTTTCTGAAGAAGCTGTTGCATCTGAATCTGGAACAGATACAGACCAATTATGGAGCAGATAGGCTACAACACTTAATACATTTGTCCAAGTAACAGAGAAAACAATGTGGATATCATTTTGGAGGATGACACATTAAACCTACCTGAGGAATCCTCATCTACCCTCTCATACTGTAGAAGTCTGTCCAGGAGGAAGCTAGAAAGCATATGAACCATGATTTTATTCATCTAACATAAAAGGACAAAATTGGGTTTTTTTATTGAATGTGCATTGACATTCTAAACATAAAAAATTCCATTGTGTCTTGTTCAAGGACACCTTGATACACTGAAGGAACCATGGATCTAATCATCACCCTAGAACCTGAGCCATCTCACCCTATTATAATAATAATAATAATAATAATAATAACAATAATAATAATAATGATAATAATACTAATGAGTGCATGGGAATATTCATTTTAAAGTTAAAAAAAACCTTTTATCCCTGGAAACTTTCAGCAGCTTTCTCTGTGCCCTCCTCAGTTCCTCCTGGAAGCATTCCTGCTCCTGGAGGACAAAGAAACACAACATCGGATACCATTATCGTTAGTAGAACAATTTTCTTAATAAATGACCCTGAAATGTCAAAAAATATTAAACTAATTATACTCACATAGACCAAAAATTTCAACTTCCATTTGAGATGTTTGTATTTACGCTTGTAGTCTACTTCCACGTCTGCCTGGCCGTTCATATCTGGAATACAACATGCATGTAAGAAACATAAAGGTTCAAGCAACGTCAGATGACGTTCAGGTGAGTCAGACACAAACCAGTGCTGAAATCTGTTTTTTCTAACTCTAAATTTATCTGAAATGAGATAAATATTTTAATTGTAAAGATGAGAACACATCATATAGGCTCGAATTAAGTTGGCTCAGTAAGCTAACGGTGTAGTGATCGATAACGACCACCGGATCCTTCTTAAAGTAAAAAAAAGAACCATTAGTTTAACAAGTAGGTAAATAAGTTTCGGAAAACATGAAAGGTTAATAATATGTATAAAAAATATCTCGAAACTCTTGAAATTGATGTAAAAGTGCTATCACCTCTCGGCTGAGTCTGCCTGTGCGACATGCTCTTGTTTACTTCCTTGACGTCATTTTCCAGCGTCGTAGTGGGAGGGCCCTAACAAATTAGAACGAGATGGAGGACCACAATAAATTATCAACTGATGTGAATACGAAAAAAATATGCGACTTTGTATTGGAAATATTCGTTAAAATATTTTTTTATATCAAGTGAATGCAGAGATCAAAATATCCTCCAGAATTTACAAATGATGACACGTAAAAATGGACCTCACAGTTTCATCTTCACACAGGGATTGCAGCTGCTACAAGCTGTTGATGTTATAAGGACGCACATGGTGGATGCTATAATTGTGAACATAAATAGCTGGGGGGGTTATTGTCTTTTAATTGTTCTTTCATTGTTTTTCATTGAGTCATTTCGGAGACATTGACAATAACGTACTCTGGTGTAAAAAAAACAAAAACAAATGTACTATTTAGATTTATTAATTGAGCATTAGAAACGGGGCAGGAAATTATTGGTAACTTCCTCCTACTCCTTTTCAAACATAGAATGGATTCGATTCTTTATCACGAAATAATTTTGTTCAGTCACGTTTGAGTCCAAGACATTTAGAATCGCTTTTGAATTGATTTCCATCTTCACACATGGATTATAGCTGCTGCTGCGAGCTGTTCATGTCTGTATGGCAGTCGTATGTTTGGCCAGTGTTTCAACCGTTCCTCTTCCTATGCAGCCATTCCAGGCCGTGGTGCAGCGAGCTCAGCACTATAGCTTGCCAGGACCCAAGCACCATGAATTATAGATGAGGAACATTCGCAGAGATGAGTAATGCTGCCTCTGCATAGGCCTATGCATCCATAGCAAGAATGTGTGTGTGTGTGTGTGTGTGTGTGTGTGTCTGCATATGTGTCTGAGAGGGGGAAAGGGGAGGTGTGTGTGAGAGAGAAAATACAATGGATTCAAAAGGAGAAATTCATAAGAAGAAGACGAAAAGGAGTGAATGTGGGCAGTGGGATGTGAGCAGGACTGTGTGTCTTCGTAGAAGGAGAGAGAGAGAGAGAGAGAAGAAATGCTGACTGTATTCTTTTTTTCAAGTCTCTGCTCTCCTCTCGAATAACCCGTTACCCAGCTGGGCGTGGAGAGAGAAACAGCATCCTATAAAGCGACTGTCAACATGCTCTAATAGCTCATGTTCACCACGCTGGATCCTCTCACACATTAGTAAAGCCAGTTACAAAAATAAACAGCATGTTCTCCCTTCCAGGCAGAACAAGATTAAATGAAACACAATATCTGACTGACTGGCTGCTTCTCTCTCCTGCCAGACTCCCCTTTGTTTCCAAGACGTAAATAGAAGCTTACGTATCTGCTGCCATAAATTGCTGCTGCTATCCACCCACCCCCTCCCGGCAGCTGAAGTTCTCTTGGCCCTTCTCTGTCTCGCTTCTTCTGCTAATCGATTCATGAGGTCTCTCGGCCAAGATGCAGAGTCCACACATGGATGGTGACTCTGTGCTCATCAACATATTTTCTCCCTGGATAGTCTCTGCTTGGAGGCTGAATATCATTGCCGGTGTGGGGGTTTGTTCAACCCGTAAACCATTTGGGTCTGGCATGTGATTTGGTTTATTGCCGTGTGTCTATTTCTCTCTCTCGTTCACTCCCTCAGTATCATTTGTTCCCTCTGTCCCTCCCTCTTCCCCCTCCCTCTCTCTTATTACATTTCCTTCCATCTATCGTCCATTCCCAATAGCCCCTTCTATTCCTCTCCTGCACGGTGACAGAAGAATCTAGAATGTACAAAAATCATGTAAAAGACAACTGCATTAAAAACCGTCTGTCTGATCAAAAGGTAAGCTTCACACTTTACACTTCCCGATTTATCCTTTAACACCCAGATTGAAAGACTAGCTACAGACAGCTGCTACAGCACTGATAAAACTGGGTGCACATAGAATAACCCAACACGCCTGTTTGGTATTTCAAGTGCATATACCGTAACGACATGCAGTTTCTGTTTCCTTCTCTTTAGCTTTACTACATATAATATCTCCCTCCTCTCTCTTTCTCTCTGTGTGCCCTTGTGTGTCCTCCACAGGGGAAGCTTGCCCAGGCTATTAAAAGAATCAAGCATGAGGTAGACGAGTGCATTGAAGCAGAAACAGAGATGTACGTAGAGTCACTGGAGGTTGAGGTACTGCTACTGCATTATTAATCATTTTGGTTTTCCAAAACGCATGCCTTTTTGTATACCACGCACTAGCTTAACACAGATGACCACAGGGTTGTATCTCCTAATTTCATACCTGTTGTGTTGATGTGTTCACGGATTGCCATGGCTGGCGGCTCAATGGCCAGGGTCAACAGTGGGGAGATAAGGGACAGCCTTATCTTTTTCCTCGGTAAAGATACCTCACCCATCTACGAATGCCCCCTTACCGAAACTTTCTAGAATTTCAAACAAACTACGTCATTCTATTCCGTCAAAGGCCTTCTCGGCCTCCGACAACAGGATAGCCTTGTCAGGGCTTCCAGATTTCTCTAAAGGTATGTTAGGAACCTTCCACGGGCTGTGGAGTGGACTATTTTAGGCCAAATCGGTTCCTTTTTATAGATTTTTGAGATCACTATCAACAAGAGATTTGTGTATTACGCTGTATTACCCGTCGAAATGTTCCTTCATTGCTTGGATGGCAGTCAGGATTTGATCTGGGCTGGTCGCCGTACCAGCATCTAATGCTTCCATGTTAGCATTCTGTATAGGGTCCTGTGTGGAGTCTACTTTTGGAGATTTTTGTGCCTGCTCTTCTAGTTTTGACACCATCTGAATTCTCACATTGCTTTTAGTATAGAAGATTGTAGCTTTACATATCAATTAAGGTTGTTCAGCCCTCAATATATTCAAAACTCTACAGAGGGCCTCTGACCTATCCCCGTTCAGCGCCACGCCATGACTGGAGGTCCCCTATCTCTCCCTCTTTCTTTTTAGGGCCGGTTTGAGGTCCTGGAACGAGAGATCAGAGCCGAGTTCAAGAACCTCCATCGCTTCCTGGACGAGGAAGAGTGCACAGACCTGGAGCGACTGTGGAAGGAAAGAGAGAAACAAGTGAAGCTCCTGAAGGAGAGAGAGAGAAAGATCACCAGTCAACGAAAGGACCTGGAGAGAGCAATCGTCACGCTCAACAGCAAACTGGCGGAGGAAGATAGTACTAAACTACTCAGAGTGAGAGAGCTTTGATTAGAACCAGACAGCAGAGGGTATCTCATGTCTGTTTGTCACCTTACAGTCGAAATTGGCATGGACGCTGTAATCAGTCAGCTGATACTTGAGTGAGTCTCAACGCTGTAAGTGTGGCAAGGGGGCTGAGCTCAACCACTGAGCATGAGGAATTTAAATTATGTGTTGGAGGGAGGGAGGGGGAGGATGGACGGTTTGGAGTCTCTCAATAGAACATACTGGCACATTAACGTATCCGCCACACATTCAGGTTTATTTAGGATCAGTGGGACTTTACCCCCGGGGCATTAGACGAAACTATCTACCCGTTATCAGCGACAGCAGAAACCCTTCAGTTGACTGTGTGGGACGTGCAGGACGGATGGAAGTCTTATTTAGGAGGAATTCAAGGGAAGGCATGGAGAGCCACCCAGTCAGCTGTTCTCTGCCGGCACTTACTGGGTCAATAATAGGTATTGATCGACCAAAGAGTTGACTTGCCTGGCTTTGCAGCTCCAAATCAATGTCTCATTTAAAGGCCGGATCACAAAGGAAAGCCTACACAGCAGAAAACAATCAAAGGCACCAAACGACCGAGGGTGAACGGGACCGTCTGGCGTCTAAAGCCCATACCAGGTTTACACTTACGCAGTAATGGAATAGTTTGCCTCGGGGCCCTCAGGCATTCTCTAGTGCTGTAGGAGGTAGAGTGGGTCATCTAACAATCAGGTGGTCGCTGGTTCGATCCCCAGCTCCTTCCGAAGGCGTTCCGAAAGTCTCCTCGAGTGAGGCGGTGTACCCCTAACTGCTCCCTGGGCGCTGCAGCTGTCCACTGCTCCTATAGGATGGGTTAAATGCAGAGGAGACATCTTATTCTAAGAATACAATGACACAATAAAGTGTCTTTCCTCCCCTTTTGCTGTGTTGTATTTATCATCCAGCCAGGAAAAACTGAGATTTGAAATCTATTTTCTCATTGCAGGACATTCAGGATCTCATAAAAAGGTAAGTTATGTCTTTTCCAAAGCAAGCCATATTTCACTGCCTACCCTCTTCTTCGAGTTGTATGTTTCTCGCATATCCTCTTGACCCACGGTCCTTTTTTAAACATGTGCTCCACGAGGACGTTTTTCTCTCATCCTCTCATCCGCCACCCTGCACTTTCCCCTCCATCCAAACAGGTCTCAGGTCAGCTTCAACCCCCCAGCAGAGGTGGAGACGGAGGTGCGCTCCGGTCGGTTTGTGGGCCCCATCCAGTACAGAATATGGAAACACATGAAAAGTTGCCTCTATCCTGGTGGGTCTTCTTACGTCACTGGAATTCAGCAAAATGCTGCGGAGATGAATTAAGAAAAGCGAAACATATTCTCCTCTTCTATGTCTGCTTGCAGATATCACCTCAGTGACCTTTGACCCTGAGACAGCCCATCCCATCCTCACACTATCTCCCTCTCTCACATCTGTGTGGTTCGATGAGGACAAAGACGTGACGACGTGCGAGGCCAACCCGCGGCGGTTTCATTACTACTACAGTGTGTTGGGGAAGCAGGGCTTCACCACAGGGCGGCACTATTGGGAGGTGGAGGTCAGCGGAAAGACGGCCTGGAGGGTCGGTGTGGCACTGGAAGACATCCATAGAGGGGAAATGACCTCCTCGGGCCCCTCCAGTGGCCTCTGGACCCTGTCCTTGAAAGAAGGAGCCATACATGCCTGCACCGAACCGAAGTCCACCAGGGTCAACGTCTCGACATGCATCCAACGGATCGGCGTGTTCCTAGACTGTGATAAGGAGGAAGTGTCTTTCTATAATGCTGTTACCATGGCGCCAATCTACACGTTCACCATGGACACCGTCCTGGTCCCATTGTTCCCTTTCTATAATCCATGCGATACCGATGATGGGAAGAATAAGGAGCCCATGCACATCTTCAGCCCCTCGCTATGAGGGGGATCGGGGAGCCGTGCTCTCCAGCTCAAGTGCTGTAGTCGAGAAGTAAATTGACGAGGTGGGGTTGCTCATTTTATATTTTTTATGTACTTAGTATTCTACAGACTGACGTGTAAATAAAGAGGATTTACTTTAACAGTTCATGTTAGTATGTGTAAACTTTGACCCTCATCATATCTCCGAGGGGGCTGCGCTGGCTCAGCGGTAGAGCATGAACTAATGAGCCTATCCCAGCCCTCATTGGACAAAGGTCAAGGAGAGACCCTGGACAGGTCTCCATACCATTGCAGGGCTTGAGCAACAGTCTTGTGGGTCCGTGGACCTCCTACCCACAGATCCAGCAGTCCAGAGCAGGTGCCGACTAAACTGTGACGCTACCTTTGGCCCATCCAGAAATAGCACTGTGCCCTCGCTGTGCCCCCGCTGCCGTCACATGGTCTGGCATGGCTACGAGAGCCCCGACTGTGAAAACAGACAGTAGAATTAGGAGGACCCGGAGGGGCTTGACTGGTTGATTAAGGGGAGAGTGACAGTGGAGGAACAAATGAGGGCCGACATATAATGACATGGCCAAGTTGGAATGACGGCACAGTCACACCCCCGGAGAGCCAATTATGCATTCTCATCCCTCAGCTGCAGCTCACCAGCGACTGCATGATGCCCCCCTGCAGCCACAGCTTTACCAACCCACGCTACCATAAACAGCAGCGTTTCTCCCTAACAAAGTAATGAGAGCCGGTTCACAGCCCAGTCCGAGGCGGCCAGGACAAGGATCAGCACCTGTAAATCTGAGGCCATGATTCTCAGTAGGAAACCAGCAGATCACCCTTCCCGAGAAGGGAGTGACTCTGAGCCCAAGAGAGGGAGTTCTAGGATGTTGGGGGTCTTGTTCTTGAGTGAGGGGAAGATGGAGGGTGGGTGGGCTGGAGA
>OMLC01017229.1:5172-17318 GCA_900302585.1 Regalecus glesne | reverse complement strand
GCTATATATATATATACATATATACATGCATACATACATACATATATATATATATATATGTATATATATATATATATATATATATATATATATATATATATATATATATATATATATATATATATATATATATATATATATATATATATATATATATATATATATATATATATATATATATACATATATATGTATGTATGTATGTATGTATATATATATATATATATATATATGTATGTATATATATATGTATGTATGTATGTATACATATATATATATATGTATATATATGTATATATATGTACACACCCACAAACATATGCATGCGTGTGTATATGAAAACATAATGGTGAAGTCCTCTGCAGTTGCACTGTAGGGTTAATGGTTTTGGATTATTATTATCCATCTATCCATCCGCCGTCAATCGCTTACCCGAAGTCAAGTCCTTGAGAAACTGAATCCTACGTCAGTACTCCAATGGTGAAAGCCAGTCCATCACAGGTCAGAGCTCTCAGGGGAAAAGTGTCTTGCTTAAGGACGCGTCGACACACCACTCTGCAGGTGCCGATTGCCAGACGACCATTCTACCCACTCAGCTGTGCCACCTCGATGATCAACCACCCTCTTCATTAATTTTGAATGTCATCACATTAATTCAATTTTCCAATCGGAGTAAGCCGTGAGCGATGCGGTGCGGGAGACAGAGCAGGTCATTCAGTAACTGCAGGGCTCCTTGGCTTCTTGCAAAAATACCGAGGTGAGCAAGCCACCGAAATCCGCTATATAGAATACAATCAATTTAAAATCGAGTGCAAAAGTTACGGGCATCTTGTCATTTATCGTAGTTGTTCATGCCTTATATGCGAATATACGCTCTAGCATCTTGAAAACTTATTTTTTATTTTTTTGCCTTTAAAAGCATCACTTCATGATTTATGTGTGGCTGTACAGCACATCAGGCTCACTTCATCCATACCAGATGACTTAAACGCAGGGGGGGCAATGTCGTCATGCATGGAATGCAAGCTGACATCACAGGCATCGCGTTAGGGACGCGTTGATTGGCTGATCGGGCCCTTAAAACCTCGAGCATCCCACTCAGACGACTCACGTATTCCGAAACGTCCCCGGCAGTCCAAACACCACATTTAGTTTCTCCTCCTGTCACTCTTGTTCCGGATAGGTCGCCAAACTTGAAAACAGAAAGATCGTCTCTGAGGAAGCGATTTGTCATCGACAGGCGACGGCTCACCTCAGTGGCTGGCAACACTCGTTGACTCCCCCCCCAAAGAGCATGAAGAAGACCGCCAATTCAGGTGAGCTGACTGCCATGTTTGTTGTTTGTGTCCGTGAGACAAGACGGTCAAGGGTTAGTCAAAGAACTCACAATACGGTAAAACATTGTTAAAGAAACGTTTGAAGTAAAGTTGTATTACTGCGGAGTGTGGGTAACACAACTCATCGTTGTCTCAATATGTTAGCATGCTACACAGGTATTCTCAGAGATCCATGATTAAGTCTTAACTTTTATTCTGCGTGGAAATAACTGCATTCATGTGCCCTATCAGGTGAACCTGTGTATGCTCATCATCCTTCCACACTCCCCTCTCCATGCCCTATCTACGTTGGATTCATTAATCTTTCTCGGCTTGTCTTCGCTTTCTCTCCTCTTTTTGTCCGGGAAATGTTCTGGCTGAGTGGGGACACCGAGTTTCCCTGGACATGAGTCACATTGTGCATCATCTTCTGTCCTTACCACCCTGACCTTCCGATATGTCTGCAGGATGCACTGCCCCTAGAGGCGATGCACTGTTCATGTAGTCCAAGTTCTGCTTGTCCAGCTTGTTCTTGTGTGTGTGTCTGTGTGTGTGTGTGTCTGTGTGTGTCTGTGTGTGTGTGTTCATTGGTTGTTATACAATTCACCCCTTTCTGCTAAGGCCCCATCTGTGCTGCCTTTCTCTCCTAACATTATGGAACATAGGACATGCTCTGGGGAGGAGAATGAAACAGTGTAGATTAAACATACGGCACAAGCTGACGCCACTACAAGGCTTGTGTCCATCGTTGGTGCAGGCCTTGAAAATACAGGAACAAATCTTGTTTCTTTGTGTTAAAAGACACGTGCAGTCAATGGGTGTATTGAATTGGTCTAAGTCATTTTCTCTCTGTGGTTGACAATTCAGTCCACATATGGCCCACACATTTCTTACTCTCTGACTTTAGACAGCTGTATGTTGTTAATAGATTCAAATTTGTTGAAAGGAAACCAGATAATTAAATGCATGCTTCATAATTTTTACAAACACAGCAGCAATCCACAGCCAAATGAAATTAGTGTTGAAACTTTTAGGGTTTAGGAATCTGTGGTAGGTCCTGCTTAAAGGATAGTAACTTCCCTCATTTAAAAACAAGTCTTATCTGTGACTGCCAGATTTCATGTCTGGTTATCATCTGAATAGCTCCTCCTCACTACAAATAACCACAGTCCAACTGTGTAGAGACTCAACCCATACTGTCCTCTGTAGTCTTGGGCTCTCTTTGCCTGAAAGGTCACTAACTGATTTTCTGTGGTGTGAAGAACTGCTGCGCTTGTAAGATTTGCATTGCATGCGGTTACTATTTTTGTTGAGTCAAACAAATCTGAATTTAATAACAAAATATGAATGCCACAAAACCAGCTTGTAGGAAAAATGCTGGCCATATTCAGTGAGCATTGTGCAGTATTTGTAAATGATTAGATTCCTGCTCCACAATATATAACATAACGTTGTATAAATCACCTCTTTTGGATTGGTGGTTAGAACCCTGGCTGCTTCAGAAAGGGTCTTGAAGTGTCCTTGAGCAAGACACTGGAACACTAACTGCTTGGGAAAACAGATGAAAAAAAATAGCGTAGTGGCTAAATCTGGAGTATTTACATGCTAAATGGTAATTAATATGCACTGTCCCAATAAAAAAGGATTATTGATATTTGGCTAACTGGTAGATGAGACTTTCTAAGGGCTATGACAACTCACAGAAAAAGGTTGCTGAAGAGGGAAGCCCATTCTTCCTCTCTCCTATGCTCAAAACAATAATGACTCGAGACATTTTAAAGTTCAGTGTTTTCACCTCAAAGTGGCAAAATATCTGTCAGATGGATACATTTCACAGCTGAAATGTATAATTCTGAATGTGAATCACTCGGCTCAATTGATCAATGGATAAGCAATATAAGATAAAGAGATGTGTAATTTCCTCTGAAATACACTTGAACCTCAAAAACAACTGCACGGCTTTTACAATTACCATTCACTGGGTTTAAGTTACTTACTCAGCAATATGATTGACTAAAAGGCTCATTTGGGATCAATGGCAGAGCACCTGCATAAATATGACCCACATTTATTGATATTAATGTTTTGAGAGCTGCACTAGACTTATGCTTCTCTTTGTTCAGCCATCTGCATGTAACGTCCTATAATGCTCCTTTTTCTCCTAAGTACAACTTCTATAAATCCTCAAACCCCCCCTGGGAATGGCAAGACATTCACATTTTCCCATCCCACATTATGCCTAATAACTTGGATGTGTCCATGTTCCTTTGTAGTTTTTGAGTCATGTGACCCCGAATGAACGTAGAGACCCGAGAGGACTGAATGCATTGCTTTTTTCCCCTCCTCTCTTTTCTCTTTCTCCATTCTTACGCATGAGGGATCTCAGTGCTGCTATTCTGGACCTTTCTGGTTGGGATCATTTTCTGAAATGGGCTTGTCCTTTGCTTGTATAGGCTGTTTGTGGTAGGTGGTTGAGCCAGACTGGTCTTGTGGAGTTGCTGGGCTTTCTATTGTTGATTGTGGATTTTAATAAGATGGATAAATCACTGTGTGGTATCTTTGATGTAGACCTGTAGATGCAATTCAATGCTTTTATAAAAATGTAATATATGGACCCTTCATGGCTATCATGCCCATGGAGGCCATCGACCAAACTAATGCTGCCCAAGAGGATGGCACAACACAGAAAACCTAACGGGTTAGGCCAGGACTCTACAGTCTCCACCCATCTACAGGCCAGTGGTCATTCTTTCAAGGATGAGTATGTGCACATATTGGACTGGGTTGGAAAGGCTATGGAGGGTCCATATATTTTTCCCTCTTTTCAGTCATGAAATGTAAATCTATAGAAAAAGCTTTGCTCCAACTTTATAGAAAAAAACAACTTACTTATTAAATCTAATTTGTGCAAAAACGCATTCATGTCAAGTATGTGTTGAGCTGGCATGTTTTAAGATAGAACAAGGCTAAATGTCTCTGGGAGACGGTCTCAAGTTTGCCAAGATTTCAAGCTGATGACTAAGTATCTCTGTGGTCCAGTGACTAATTCTGCACAATAGACTACAGGGGGCCAAATGGCCTACATTTATTCTGATGGGTCAGCGCCAGTGAATGAAAATAATACCCTCCTCAACTACAATATTTGACCAAAGATAGCCAAGGTTTGACAGTGCAGTGCTACATTTGGGACTACTGTGAATTCTCAAATAAATAACTGGTTCAGTATACATAAAAAAGAATCCTTTCATCAGCATGACAACTAAAACAAATGATGGTTTCATATACAAGTTGGCCATTGATCGGAGATTCAGTGGTAATGGTTGCTATTCACAGGGGATTGGGGAATAACTGCAATCACAGCATTGCAAGATCGAGACAAATGTACTCTTGGCGCCCCCTCCTGTTCAAGGATGGTCATTCCCTCTTTATACAGATGGCCTCTTTGACCCCTGGCCCTTTCCAACCAGAGTTCATCCCTATCAAGGATGTACACACCCTCATCCTTGAAAGAGTGACCACTGGCCTGTAGATTGGTGTAGACTGTGGAGTCCTGGTGTAACTTGTTAGGTTTTCTGTGTTTTGCCATCCTGTTGGCCAGCGTCTGTTTGGTTTCCCTAATGTGGTCTCATATGCAAGTTGGCCATCGACCAACTAGCATTGTGGTAATACATGGCGATGAGTGCTACTCATTACCACTGAATGTGCAGTTAATAACCAACTTGCACATGAAAACATCCTTTGATTTGGTTGGCAAGCAGCCGTATGGTTTGTAAGGGTGGGGGTACTTGCAGTCGGCTCAGACTGACGACGTCACTTGTATGAGTGATGAAATGTTTCTCTCAATAAAACTTGTCCAGATAATTGATTCAACTTTTTTTTTTGGCAATTTCCTCAGCTGGATTATTAAGCATACAAAAGGACGTTTTGTTACAGGCTACGGTTTCCAAACAGACTGTCCTCTTTTTTTAGTGACCCCAGTCACAAATATAGGCCAGGATATAAAAAAGAAAAGAAAATAGGAAGAGTCAGATGGTCAGTTCATCACATTTCCACAATATTGATTACATCTGTACAATGACTTCATGCTGTACTCTGTTGCTGTGAGTTACTTTACCCATCTGGGCCATATAGTCAGGTTACATAATACTGACTGGAATCTTCGGTTTGGAGACACTCTAGTTTCTATATACTGCTACTGAAGTCGTTCAATTGGTCTGCAGGAGCACTGGTGTGGTGGCAAACACAGCTTATGGGTAACAACTCCAGTCCAACAAAAGATTGAAATGTGATGCAGACATGGTGATGCTTATGTTGGAAAAAAGAATATATCTGCTGAACAGTCATGTAAAGTAGTTTGATGAAGTTTGTTATACATTAAGGCTGAGTAAGAGAATTTGGGGGCAAATACATTTCTTGGATTAGTAGATGGCCTATACCTATATGGTTTGCTGTTCAGTTTAGATAATAAAGGTTAATTATTTGAGAATTTATGATAAGCTCCTTTTGTTGGATTTTCAGAACTTAAATTCTATCTTGAGCCCAATAGTACTGGTTCTTGCCATGTCCTTTCTTACTTACAGCTCATGCAATTGTAATGCACATAAAGCCAGTGCATCGTGGCCAGCTCATTGTAGTATTTCCTCAGAAGGGCCTTCAAACCAAACCAGGGTTACGTGTATGTAAGTCACTCGTATTTACGAAGCTGGCAAGAGTAGTAACTCTGAGTCACATGATTATAAACCTTACTGGGGTTAAGGCCTAAAGTACAAATGGCTGTCCATTTGATCAGTGTTTTCACAAAACTCCACCACTGTGTCCCCATCTAAGACCGAGCTGATTGTTAGGTGTGCTGGTTTCTATATAAATTCAGGTTTTTCTACTAGTGTGAAAAGTGACCTGTGTTAAAAAGGCAAGTGTTTCATCCACCCTTCCACTTTTTATCCATCAGCAGTTCCTTTAGAGAATCAAAAGATTGGGTTGGTCAATAGTCAATGTATCTCCTTATTTCATTTCAACAATGGCGTTTCAGTGACAACTGAACTAAATTCCCTTCGGCGTGAGTCGTATACTGACCTGGACCTTCATCACATTCACTCATGCTGTCTATGATAATATAGCTCTCCTTTGAGACTCATCCTTTCAGTGTTGAGCATCTATTTGATTCAGCATCTCGAGCAGCAAAATTCTCCTGTTCATATCATCCCACAAATGGCTTCTTGAAAGCTCCTTTGTTAGGGCCGGTCGGCTATGGGCTCATACTCACGACTCAGGTCACAGACAACTACAGTCTGCCCGGCAGGGCCTTTGATAAACACAGTTCAAGGAGCGATAGTATTCCCGACAGAGGTCAGCCAATCGGCATAGAGCAAAATCCCCAAAGTAAAAAAAAAAAAGATTGGGTACAAACGGGTTTCAGGACTCCAAGAATCAATCAAAGGTGAGAGGCAGGCTAGCAGGTGCTACGCTCAAGGTCAGAGTATTCTTTGATCAGATCTGGTGAACAGGGTTCTTGTAAGTGAATTGATGAAATCAAGACTACTTTCAGGTGTGGTCGCCACGTCCAGTCAGAGGAAGTGTGTGGAGGCGGAGCCGTAACATCCTTTGTTGAGCATTGGACTTCTTTTTCGCTGTTCTCATGTAAGTACCAACTACAAAAGCTCACCTTTTATAGCCTCAGGCCACCTGAAGGATACTGGTTATTTAACCAAAAAGAGACCACTCATCAGAAAGACTCTCTCCTCATAGATAAAGCCTCACTTAGTCATTAGCATAACCCTTCCCTCCTAGCATAGTGAGTCACGGTTTTATGAGGCCCTGGATCATCCGCCTTCACAGTTGAGATGCCTATCTTATTAAACTTAGCTGTGGGCTACCAAAAAGTGACCCATGTTTTTAAGAATGCATGCATGTGTTTGCAAACTTCCACAGTTAATACTCACCCATGTTTATACTTGTGTGTGTGCGTATATGCACGGATAACACCAAATCCCGGAATGTCAGAGTTCCTCTATAAATAGAGTCTGACGATGTAATGATAATGTTTCAGCTTTCTGGCACCCCAACCCCCCGTGTGAGTAACATAAGGATGAAAACAGGCCATGTCACTGCTGTTTACTGAGATGAGCAGCCAGTCAGTCATGAACGATAAGCACCCAGCTTTCATTTGCCAATCAACCGATCCTAGAACCAGATGCCTATGGCAAAGTTAAGGGACTCATTTGTTTTTTTAAACATTTTTTTCTCCCCGTCACTGTTTGGATAGACTTTTATTTGCTACTTTTAATGAAAGATTTTTTTTTAAAAGTCCAAATAATAATAAATAAGTGCTTGATTTGTTAAAAGTGTCTCCTTGTTTATTAAATTTCAAAAAAAGCTTTCAAAAAATCTCACTCTTCCCCTTTTTTGGATGGTGGTGTCTTCCTCAAACTCTAGGTCATCCACCCCAGGCCTGTGAGTTTAAGGGTCCTGCACACTATCTTAGCTTTTCCTAAGACCCCACTCTTCTGCACGGAGACCTCGGATGATGTTCCTGTCATCTGCTGGAGCCGTGCTCTTGGTTTAGCACAGTCCCAAGTGCTATTGTAACTGGAACGACTGTGGATTTCACCCTAGACGTCTGATCTACTTCTCCTTTCAGCCCTTGGTATTTCTCCAGCTTCTCATTCACTTTGTGGTGTTACAGTGGCTTGGGATTGCCACATTGTTCACTACTTCCATCATCTGTTCCTTGTCAACCACTGCAATGCCTGGCTGGTTAGCCAGCACCTGATTGTCAGTCTGGAACTTGAAGACCCACCGGATGTTAGGTCTGTCATTCATGATCACCTTGGGTGGTGTCTCTCAATTGGATTCGGGGACTCGAGTCTCTATTCATTACAGATATTCCTGCACACCATCCCCGCCGCTTGGTTGTGACTTTCGGTGTATGTTTTCCCAGCTAGCATTTTGCATGCTGCTGCCAAGTGCTAGACTGTTTCCGAGGCATCTTTACACAGCCCGCTTCTTGGGTCTTGTCTTGTGTGATAGACCCCTGCCTCAACAAATGGGCCTTCCCCTGATTACATCATTCATGTCTGTGCTCGCAATGAATTCTGGTCAGAGTAGTCACAGTTTAGCACCAGTTGTTGCTTTTCACACTGAATAACAGATAAAGATATTTTCAACAAAAACTATCACCCTGGTTTTTATCACAATTCTTGCATGTGCAGTGATTTGATTGCAGGAGAGCAAGAGGCTGAAAAGTCTGAGAATCTTGCGACACTAAGCCGTGAAGTTGGTCAAGTGGATGGGCCTAGTTTGTGAAGGGTAAAGACTGGAGGATGTGGAGGATGTGGATCTGAATCATAACAAGTGAGGGATCCAAAGAATGCTTGCACCTGAACAAAAGCTATTCTTGGTGTTACTTTGATCAAGATTGGGCTTGCTAGAAGGGGATCCTCCAAACAGAGCTTCTATTCCATATGTCTCTAATATACCAAATGCGTAGGTCTCCTTGCATGTCGTCGCGAGATTCTCAGTATGTACGGCTAGGGTGATGATTTTTGTTGGAAATATCCTCGTTTGTGTAAATTGGGTCGACATTTTGTATACGTTAAATATAGCTAGCAGCAAATCAGTGTCGAAAACAACACACACTGTGCGCACACAGATGAATGACATAATTAGGGGAAAGGCCTATTGGCCAGCTTATTATTCCAGCTGGAGATCTGATGACTGGTTGGGCATATGCTTTGATGGCTTAGAGCTTCTTCTTCCCATTGAGCTGACTCTATCGGACCTGCCTCACTCTCTGGAAGTAGTTGGCTGAGGCTGACATCCTGTGCTTACCACCATTCAACCGCGTTCACCCGGTCCAAATGACATCCCGATGTCATCACTGTAGATCCCGGTGAGGTGGATCAGTAAGTCAATATCTCACTCATTCCAGGCGTATTGTAACCAAACTTCTGATCCTCTATCCTTGGATAGCTCAATGCATTTTCTGCAGGGGCTGGTGGTCAAACCGTCAGTTTCTGATTACAAGACAACCACGGTACCTCCTGAGCTATGCTGGCCCTCTGGTAATTCAAGTAATATAGGAATCATTGGCATCCAATGACTGTGGGATGCATGAAACAGGCTTGTACTGCCCAAGTTACCTCCCGAGCTACTTATGTCACCTGCCCCTGTGTGTGTGTGTGTGTGTGTGTGTATACATGCATGTATTAGGTCTCTCTCTCTCTGTATATATGTATGTGTGTGTGTGTGTGTATATATATACATATATAAATCGTGAGTTAGACCAGAGAATCGGAGCTGCTGAAGCAGTATTGTGCTGACTTTACCAAACTGTTGTTACCAAGAGAGCTGAGCTAGAAGGCAAAGCTCTCGATCTCCTAGCCAGTGTTTGTTCTCACCTATGGCCATGAAGGTTGGGTCATGAGCGAAAGAACAAGTTCATGAATACAAACGGCTGAAAGGAGTTTCCTCAGGAGGGTGTCTGGTGTCTCCCTTAGAGACAGGGTGAGTAGTTCAGTCACCCATGAGGGACTCGGAGTAGAACCACTGCTCTTGCAAGTAGAAAGGAGCCAGTTGAGGTGGTTCGGGCATCTCTAAGGATGCCACCTGGTTGCCTTCCTAATGAGGTGTTCCAGGCACTTCCAGCTGGGAGGAGACCACGGGGTAGACCGAGGACCAGGTGGAGGGATTATATCTCCGTGCTGGCTTGGGAACGCCTCAGGATCCCCCAGTCAGAGCTGGTTGATGTGGCCAGGAAAAGGGAAGCTTGGGGTTCCCAGCTGGAATCTGCTACCTAGCTCCAGATAAGTGGTGTGTGTGTGTGTGTCTGTGTAATTTTTATCTACTCAGTGGGCCTTAATTCCCAACGCTCCATCTAGATTCTAGGCGAAAAACCTAGATGGAGCGCTGGGAAATTAAAGCCGGATTCCCATCCTGATGCCCCACAGTGGGATCAAAGGGACCTTCTATATATTTTTATATAAATTTATATGACAAGAAAATCCAGATATTATATGTACCATTATTATTATCACCATTCAAAATATTGATGAGATGAGTACAATTTGGACATTTGAGCTCAAGCAATTTAGAGAAAAGAGTGCTATCTTAAGGACACCATCCAATGCCCAGCTTCTCTTTGTCCTACCACATTAAAAACTTCTGATTTGTCAGTCAAAAAGCGATGGAGTTGAGTGCAGCCCCAAATCAGCTTATTTAACTCGGGATGGATTAAGTAGCATCCACTCTCTAACGAAGATGCACCAGAAATGCAGACCGAGCCCATTTTGAAGTGAGTTCCCCACAAGTGAACTCTCAAGGTCAAGTGAGAACCGTGTGAATGTAAGTGTATTTCTGTGTATGTGTGTGAATGTCTCTTTCTTCTTGTACAGTATGTGTCTGTGTGTGTGTGTGTGTGTGTGTACAGACTGTCTGGGTCCGGGTTGTGGATTAAGACATCAGGAGCCTGGCATGTTGATTACAGATGTCTGTAGCCACAGTAAAACACAAGACCCCCCCTCCCCCTCTCTCTTCATCTTACTCTTCAACTGGATTCTTCCATAAGTTCAGGCGAATTTACAGAGATAGAGATGAATTCTGCAGGCCTCAGGCGGCTGTGGTTGGCATCTCTGCTTTCGGATCACTTGCCAAGACACAAAAGCTTTTCTTTTCTTATTGAATCAATTTACCATTTATCTTACTGGCTGCACTCATAAACGGTTGTTAAATAGTTGTTTGCAAATGATAAATATCATTTCCATACCTTAATGTTTTGGCTTGAGGACCTCATAGATTTGATGAGACAGATTTATGATGACCTCGGTCAGGACAGAGTTGTAGTAGAGGTCAAGCTTTTCATCTGCCTGCTGTCATCGTTGTTACATCTCTAGAGGGAGTTCTTCACAAAGGTCTTTATTTTATTGTGCCGATCGAGGACAGAGACAAAGCAGTGGGACAGCCCTCCGGCAAACCACCACCGAGATTACACGTTTTTTTCAAATTGGCAAATTACGTTGACATCCCTCTTCTGAACCCCCCCTCTGCTCCTTGAGCCCATATTTCTGCAATGGCTTTTATATACCATTAGAAAGGATCTACATATTGCTCAGAGACCCCTTCTTTCTCGCAAGGGGGTCCGGAGCATTGAGGATATCCTATTCTACGGCGTCTGCTGCTAGCTTCCTCCCCAGTCTAATGACTACCTCGTGGTGAAGAGGAAATATCCAGCAGTATTACCACAGCCATGCTGGGACGGACAGACAAACTGCACTACTTGCACTTTTATAGCCTCTGACAGCCTAAATGAACTGAAACTGGGATTTAGATTATCAGAGATTTGGAAGACAAGGGGATTTCAGTTACAACTGAAAGCCGTGTTGTTTTTTTTCTTCTTCATTCTGTGAATTCGGAGTGAGTAAGATGGGGTATTTTAGTGTTTGTGTGGGTGCATGTATTGCACTGTATGTGTTGAGCGTGACCAGGGTCACGGATCGGTTATCATTTTGGCTAGGCTTCAGTGAAAATATGGGCTTTGTACCCAAAATCTCAGCACTAATTCAAGGTATTGCCAGTTGGCTACTCCGTATCACTAACATGTCAGTCATTAGAATTTTTTTTGCTACTATCCTTTTGATTTTTGGGGGGTTTTTTTGAATTTTTTTTTAATGTCAGGGGTGGAGAATGTTTTATCGTGTGTGGAAAGAAAAGGCTCAGGGTTTCTCATTGCTCAGTTATTTGTGTATTAGCAGCGATGGAAGTCATTTTACCCGGTTCAACTTATCTCATCCCATCTCTCTCGTAAATCAATTAGCTTTTTTATTGGGGGGGGGGGGG
>OMLC01017208.1:3300-19662 GCA_900302585.1 Regalecus glesne | reverse complement strand
CAATAGTATATATATATATATATAATGTATATATATATGCAGTTAGACACCTGAAACGAGTTGCATTCTAACTCATCGCAGTAGCATTTAACCTTTTGACATCTCAAGTTAGGGCAAGTTCAGTAGGTTCAGTTTCAAGCAGTTTTGTTTAGAACTCATTGAACCGAAAACTGTCTGCAGGAACTGCGGCTCACTTACCAAGATTTCATTATTCACTATGGGGGCCATAGTGGCGCTGTGGTTAATCATGTGTCTACTAGTCGGGTGTTGTAGGTTTGATCCCGCTGCGGAGCATCAGGAAAGGGCATCCGGCCTTAATCTCGCAAGCTCGGATATATGTGAGAGTACACTTGTAAAATGTTTTGAGTGGTTGCTAAACAAGGAAACCACGACATAAAATGAGGAAATTTCTCATGTGTAATAAGTCTTCAATGGGTTACACATAAATTAATAAATTATGAAATATTCACTATGAAGCACAGTATATTTACCTTTCACAATAATCAGATAATATGAAAAGGTGAGGTCCATGATAAACTCGTCTTCTATTATTTGCATCGGTAGCTTCCATTTGATAGCAAACGGCACTTGGAGTATAACTCTCAAATCCTTGCCAGACACTATCGGGCTCTCTCCCAATACAGGCTCTTGATGATATTCTACTATCACTATTGTTCCCGTCGGATACCTTTTCTTTCTCCACTCTGGCAGTTGTAAAATCGTCAGCCAATTTGTGTGCCATGAAATTTCACTTTCTCATTGTACTTATGGATGGTTAATGGGTGCTTCATGAAATAAAAGCAGTCTGCTAAAAAGCCAACATGTTTTTAACTATAAAAGTCTCCATTTTGACAAAAAGCCAAAAATATGTATGTGGTTTAAGGGGTAGGGATGGGTGAACTGTTGTTAAGATGAGCTCACACACAAAGATGTAGAAGAACGGAAATGGTGGCTACCAGACCTTCACCAAACTGTACTTGGTGAGGAAGTCTCCTCCGCTGTCTGACGTTGATAACTCAATGATACGGCTCTATGCAGTAACAGTGTGAACACCAGCGCCCAGCTGTTTATAGATACTCAGGGATCCGGGGCATTCTAGAGGATTAGACGCCCCTAGCTAGTCTGCCCATGTGGTGATCAGGCCCCCCAGCAACAGCAAAGGCAGGCCTTCCTGTTGGCAATCCAGCTTTGTTGTTTGGCTATCTGGCTGACTGTCTAGCTGTCTTTATCAGTGTCATTGAGACGTGCTTTGTACTTCCAGCCTCTATTTTTCTCAATGTACAATGACCCTACCTTTATTGCCGTGTCAAGGAGAGGAAGGCAACCAATTACATCCAGCCCAAAGGGACAAGCGCAGCCAATCAGGTGTGGAATCCCCATGGTAACTTGCTCTGGAAGGCTCACTGACATCCAATAAGAATGGGGAGTGCTGCATGGCTATGATTGTTTAATGGCCTGTTTCTGTTGTCATTAATAAGGCACGTAACCTCTGCTGCAGACACTGTTGTAATTTCAGTAGACAGCACAGTGAGTAAAGACAGCCCATATGGCGTTTAAAAGATGGGAATGTGAGAACAGCGAAGTTGGTTATACATGCCAAAAGACTGTTGTTTATCAGTATTCAGCTTCACTTGCCCTTGTCACACATCAAATCCATTTATTATACAGGTGGAAGAAAGCATCTATCCAAGTCGGATGTCAACAGAGACGTCAAGTTGAATTTTACTTGTTTAGCATTCTCCTTCCTTGACTGCTTTATGATCACATGACATTTTCCAACAGATTAGATTCAAATAAATGTAATATAAAACACCCTATCCTTAATCCCTCGATTTACATGAGGGAAAACTCCACCAAAGAAAAAAAACACCAGGAAAACAAAAAAGGAGAAACCTCAGGATCAGCATCAGAGGAGGGATCCTCTTCCAAGAGGGCTAGACATGCAATTTGTGCCAAGTGAGTCGAGTAGACGAGCAGTAACAGATTCACAGCAACCACTCAGAGAGCTACTTATAGACTGCCCAACTTATAGCAAAATGGTTATAAATCCAGTTGCATGTTGCATGTTTGTTTCCTCCCCATGACTCTCCCTTATCTCTGAAATCAAACAATGATGACTTGATACAGCCATTTGAGCTCAGACTCTACCACTAGCTTTAAGTAGGCCAATGGAGGCCAGCAGGGGTCCAGGCTCGAGCTAGCATAGCAGCTAGCTCTCCGTTCAGTTCTGCAGACTTCTGCTCAACTCCACGGCTCCATTCCGCTCTACATTGTGCTGTGTTGCACTGTTGTGCCTTATGTAATGGCTGAGCAGTGAACACTTTGTGCCATAGCTGTTTCCATGGTAAGGGTGGCTCAGAGCGTATCACAACACAGAATGCCCCAGCCTTGTGGGCTGTGCTGGGGAAAGTCTCTCTCGCTCTCTCGCTCTCGTTTTTACTCTCTCCACATGTCTGTGTTGGAACAACCCTTCTGCATTGTATATTAAATTAATATGGGTGTTACTCTCTTTTTGAGATCACTCTCTCACCTATTCCCTAGAAATGAATCGGCAAGAATACAAGGAGGATGATTCTCCGCCATTAGCTGTCAGTCTTGAGTTAATGATTTTTGCCCATACATCACCACAGGGTTTGGAAGGACCCAAAGACACAAATGTATACTTAGAAAATACTTGCACGTTCATATTAAAAGCTGACTCCATTCAACACCATATCATTTTGTTGATGCGGTGATTAATAGGGCATTACCCTTTTCCGTAATTGGTCACTTTTCACTTGGTGCCATGGAGTTGAGCCCGTTTTGACTTTCAGGTAAGGATGAGAGCTGGAATGGGGGATGTCAGTATGTAGAACCTTCAAGACTTAATTTATCTCTTCCATATTTCTGGGGACATGCTCAGTTTGTCATATCAGGCTTGAAGTGTTGTTGTTGATTTTTTTTTGTGGTGGTATTTACATGTGACAGATTCATGGCCTTACCCAACAGTTTTAAGAAGAACCCAAAGCAGCTGCTGTATTATCTGTCATTTTGGAATCAGTCACTGAATATATATACTTCCTCACAGAGGTTTCACTCTGCAACTAGAGCTCGATCTAAATTAAGCTTGCATCCCTGGGCTCGGAAATTGGATTTGATATCGGGGTGACTGTTCAAATCAGAATCAAAATCAAAAAGCCTCCCCCCAAAGAAGGCAAAAAAAACCATGGACATTTGCTCATTGCTACTCAGCTTTTATTGTGAGTTGGCTCAGCTCAGTATTATAACGTATGGTTTTTTTCTCAGCGCATGGTTGAGCTAACAGTCTAGGGTTGTGGGGGAAGCATGCTCTCATTTCAGCCTCTCAAGGGAGAGCTGGGCTATCAGAGAGAAATGATTGAATCTCATTCCCTGTTCCATTTTCAGTCATTTTTCCTGGAGTGAATCAACCTGTGCCCTCAGCACAGGGTCTTATGTGCGAGTGTGCATGTATATGTACAGATTCATATACACAGGCATGTTGATTTCGCACCTTGACGGTTTGAATCACTCCATCAGAAGTTGTCCGTTTGCATATGCGGGAAGCTCTTTTCTTATATTAAAAACTGACTGGCTATGTTTTTGTTTGCTCTTTTTACTAGACGCTGATATGCATTGAAGATGAGTGGAGTCGGTGAAAACCCATCTGACCCTGCTAGGGCAGAGTCAAGAAAACGCAAAGAATGTTCCACCGAGCTTTTAGGACCCAGGTAAGACTCTTGCAAGTCTTGTCTTTCTAATGAGGGTCTAGCGTTTCCCAGTATGTCTCTTCTGATGAGTTATTCTTGTGGAACCTTTCTATTTTATTAAACTGCACACACTGGGGAGTGACACAGAGGAGGGAGGGAGGGAGAAACAGAGCATTTCATGTGACAAAAGTCATGGATTCCAATGGAAACCCACTGTATCACAAGGCTGTAGCCTGTAGCTTTTTGCCTCATTCCAAAGCCTCTTGGGACTGAAGTTCATCTCAGTCCCCATTATATGTTACTAAAACAAAGATAACCTTGGACCTTATCAAAGATGTTTATAGTAACATCAAGCCCTGACTTTTTATATTCAAATGGCCTTGCGTACAGTAGCAATCCAGCCATTACTATGAATAGCTAACTGCTTATGTAGCTTTTAACCCTAGAGCGCACAGGCTGCTGAAGCCTGTAAAACTGAATCTGCATAATTCATTCATAGACAGGCACACATTGCTGTATGTTGTCTTTATTCTCACAGCACTTCATGTTTCCAAACGGTAGAAAAGAAATGAAGACTGGCCCAGAAATATTTACAACAATATGGAGCATAGAATATGACCCTAGCCCCATCCCCCTCCCTCATTCCAGTATATTTACATGCCAAGGTTTGCGGTTCAGGCTGTGCACTATGTCATTTGGCAGTGAAGAAAATGAGAGGGCTCTTTAGCAATGTCCAGAGATGACTGATTGTACTGAAGCATGGTTATGTAAGTTGAACTTGTGTAGTATCCCACTCCAGGCTCCTATGGCCTACCCATATATTCTCTGGCTATGGGAAGACTCACAAACACAGGCGTGCTCTCTAGCAGGCCTGTGTCTTGATGTCAGTTACACACACACACACACACACACACACACACTTTTAGAAACACATTAGTTAGTAGTTTTTCATCATAGGGAAGCCTCTATTGTCTGAATTTTCACCCTCATTTAATTTCATCCTCCCAGCTCCTTTCCTCACCTCATGGTTGTTTTCCTCTGCAGCCCCAAGCGGAGCAATGAGAAGCGCAACCGCGAACATGAGAACAAATACATTGAGGAGCTTGCCGAGCTGATCTTTGCCAACTTCAACGACATCGACAATTTCAATGTCAAGCCTGATAAATGTGCAATCCTGAAGGAAACTGTGAAGCAGATCAGACAGATAAAAGAGCAAGGTAAGCGGTGTCAGAGGCAGCTACTTTGATGTCATATGTATGTCTCTTCAAGAAGCACTCGGCAGCCCCTCAAATTGCCTTGAATTTTTACAGTGAAACGTGTCTTTATACATGCTCAATAATCCATTTAAGGAATTCACAGAAATTGAATCAGCTCATCTGGACAGAACATTTAGTGGGGCAAACATTTCATTACGCAGCCAATTGACCATCCAAGTGGATTCCTGTTGATGAAGCAGTAGAGGTGGTCCATAAGAGATTGCAGAAGGACCCCACCCATAGCAATAGGACCTCTGTTAACACTGACCCAATGTGGCTGCTCCTGAAGCCGTGTCTTCAGTCCACATACTTCACATACAGGGGCAGTACTATAGGCAGAAGCATAGCTTTAGTATGGGTTCCTCTGTTTTACTTATAGTGGCCAACTTCTATATTGAGGAAGTTGGGGGGGGTTCTAGCATCCTATCCAGGGACACCACTCACTGTTGGTTTAGATTTGTGGACAACACCTAGGTTAAAATTAAATGTCAGGACGTTCTACATCTCTCTGACTGTTAACATCACGGACCCAGAGCAAGTTCATCAGGGAGAATATGAAAAATGACAAGATGACCTTCTTAGACTGAAATTGCAATTGATGTTGGGGAACATTTTATTGTTGATGTTTACTGTAAACCAACTCATTGATTAGTACTTAAGGTTTGACTCCCATCCTCCACTGGAGCACAAAGTAGGAGCCCTCAGGATGCTATACTACCGTACTGACAATGTCCCCACCAACACAGCAGCTGGCAAAGGGGAGTAATCCCACATTAAACAGGCCCTGATTAAGTGTGGTTATCCTAACTAGGCATTTGTCAAAGCCAAGAAGACCCCCAAATAGTGCACCAGCTGATTGAAGTGAAACGAAGGAAAACATCTGCCAAAGAGTAAACCAGTGGTGATTCTGTGTGTGGGGGGGAGTGTCAGAACAGTTGAGATGTGTATTTTCCAAAGAGTGTCTTGGTTGCTTTCAAACCTCAAAACCTTAAATACTGCACCAGAAATTGGTCCACCCCAGGATCAGGTCCTCCGGTACAAATGGCAATAAAGTGTACATTATTAAGTGCTAGGAGGATTCCCATGACCTGTACATCAAGGAAACAAAACAGATGCTGGCCAAGAGCATGCCACAACATAAGCTAATGCTTCTGGACAGAACTCCACAGTCCACACCTATTTAGAGGCCAGTGGCCACTCTTTCAAGGATGAGGATGTGCTTATCCTTGATAAGGAGGAACACTGGTTTAAATGGGGAGTCAAAGAGGTCATCTGTGCGAGTAGGGAACAAACACTCCTTAACTTAAACCTGGGGGAACGCTAAGAGTACATCTGTTGCCTTCTTACAATGCCGTGATTGCAACTATTCCCCAATCCTCCGAATAATACAAATTACCATTGAAACTCCCGTCAATGGCAAATTTGCATATGACACTATCCTTGGTTTCCGTCATTACACTGTATTCTTTACAAAGCTGGGGGATACCTGAAGTCAGTTTAGACTGAAGAGGTCACTTAGACGAGCAATGAAACGTTTTGCACACTAAACAGTGTATCCAGATGAACGTATTCACCTTTCTGTGATTTGCTGCGAAAAGAGTCTGTAGTCATGACTGTGCTTACTGCTTTATATAAAACCCTCAGTGTGCAACACCTGTCCACCTCCAAACCTTTGTAATCAACCTAAAAGCCTTTAATGTATTGCATGGTGAAAATCCTGGTTATTTAGCAAGTCTGCTCCAGTGAACACATTGGTGAATTGAATGCTGTTGTGGTTAAGAAGTAGATAGGCAGTGAATAGATTAACCAGTTTTACATAGACAGGATAACAGTATTGCTTGTTGTCAGTTGGCTTTTATTAAGGTTTTGCATTTCAGTAGACAATGCATTTTCTAGGATAAAAAGGATCTTAGCTTAGTCTACTGCATAGTGTAATGTCACAATAACATGATTAGGATGAAAGTATGATTAATAGTAACCTTTTTTGTGTATGTGTAGGGGTAAATATGGGCTTCGCATGGTTTCTTTTCACTGAAGTTGCCGTCACAGCACTTGAGTGAATCTGGTAGAAAGAGAGTGAAGCGTTCTAGGTATATGTGAGTCAGACAGGCTGATGATGTTGGTGTGTTTTATATGACTCAGAGTGCCAAGCATTATGTAATGGTGAGCAATGTGATGCAAAAATTGCACACAAACACTGGCTACCGTCTGTCAGTCCCTCCCCCTTCTGCGCGGTCCTATTCCTCCATGCCCCTCCCCCCTTTGCTGCCATCCTTTCCTCGTTCTCTCCATTTCACGCTAGGCTGGAGTAACATCCCAAGCTTTTCGCTGAAGGCAGTAATTGTATTTGTACATAGATCACCAAGAGGAGGGCCAAATATTTGCCACGTTTTTGTGCTTCTCGGCCCTAGTGGCTGTCTGGAGAGCACCCTATGACAGTGTCTTTTTCAAGGCATCACTGCAGCTCAATCTGTATGCTCCAGGAGCAGACCACTGCTAGCCCTTCCTACTCTTTTTCTATAATTGGGAAGCCCCTGAACTTAGATTAAATATTTGTCGGGAGAAAATAGTTTTTTTTTTCTTACTACCTTTTGTCTTTTCATGTCAATTGATGTTACCTTTTAAGAGTTTGTCACACAAAAACTTTCATTTCTTAGAAGTCTATTAAGCCAGTGAGACATGTTTTCCCTCTTAGTGATTCAAACATTTACAGCTTGACATTACTGAACATATTTTCGTAAATTGCACAAATGTGACTTAATGCTGTGGAAGGTAGTTTTTTTCAATTGGATCATTGAGCAAAAATTCCATATTAGCCTTCCTGCAAATTGTAATTTCAACTGGTCTGAGAGAAAACTGGACTTCTGCGCCTCCTCTTGCCTCTTTGTCCAGGCTTTAAAAGAATCTAGCCCTAGACTGAAGATTCTAGTCAATCACAAGTCATTTCAGAGAAAGGGAACTCGTATTGGCTGCTCTACAAATGCAGTTGCATGTGTATGCGATCAATTCGTGTTCACCATGGCCCACCAGTCATTTGTGGTTGTAACCCTAACCCTAAAAATAAACAAGAACAACTCAAAATGGCTGCCTCACATGAAAATGTTAATGTAACTAAGAGATTTGCTGAAAAAAACTTTTTTAACGCAGATAGATTACAAGGATAGGGGCCATTGTACCTCAGCGGTAGAGCGTACACTTTGGGAACTAATAAGCCATGCTGCTGGATCAAAGCCCCTGCACGACATCAGGAAGGGGACCCAGCTTTATTCCTCCATACCTGTGCTGGGATGGAATGGTGGCCTGTTCAGAGTGTTACTCGGCCCATTGAGCGCTGGGCTAGGCTCCAGCAGATCCATGACCCAGCTTCAGATTGACAATGAATGAGTGAATGAGTCAATAGCTTATCAACTACAATAACAAGTTTCACGAGTCTTGCTTTGACATATACTGGTTGTACATGAGCACAAGGGGCTGAAGAGGTATGCAGAGGTCATTTGGGGGGAAGGACTTAGTGGAGTGTTATGATGCAGCAGAGAGAGAGGCGGAAGGGTTTACATTGGAATGCGCAGTGTTACCTACTGCAGCTTTAATAAGCCATGCTGATTGGTGTCACAGGCTTGGAAAGAAGTGCAAAAATGTTGATGATGTCCTTTGAAGAAAAAAAAGGGGCCTCTTAGGGGAAGGGGTTAATTCAGCCTTGTATGTCCTTCTCATGCTGTCTGTATACATTTGTCTAATTGAAATCACAATGCATTTTTGTACCAAGGAAAAATAACAATCTACCACTAAGTCGAGGGTATGTTTTTAGCATATTGGGACTTAATGTTGAGGAATTGATTTCTCCAATAGGGTCTTAGAATTATGGCATTTTATAGCTTCCATTCTGCTCCTAACTGCTTGCCAGTGCTACATTAGTACAGCTAAGCTCAAGGGACTTGACTAATCTGAACTGCAATTAGTTCGGAGATGAGTTCGCCAGTATATTCACGATGCTATATATACATCGTCTCTGTGAAATGACTGGAAACTAATATAATGGCTAAAAATGTACAATTGAAACGCAGTCATTATAAAGTAGAAAGAGATAATTGGGTGAATGTCCTGACAGAAGTTATATTTATTTAGCAAATTACAAATAATAAATCACTAATTTTGAATGCAAGTTAGCCCAGATATTTAGAAAAGGCATGCACCAGTTTCTGCCCTCCTTACATGGCACACTACTGCAGCCCAGGGTTGTGGTCACACAGAAAGTGGTGAGAGCCACATGGCATTGAGTGATGGGTCCCTACTCAGGGCAGCTGTGCTAGTGTACCGACACCCACTGGGCCTGTAGTGAGCCTGCTGATCCACACATCATTAATGCCGAAAGAGATTGATATTTGTGTGCATGTCAGTTAGCACACGCGCCCACACAGCAGGGGAAATCTGCATTGGCCTCCAGTCTATTTAGAAAAAAAGACAAAGGGGCTAGAATCATTTGGTTTTCGCCGTGAAAATGTCTCACCATATGGTGGGCCTTCACCTTGGCGTCATGTAACTATCAAATCTGTTCATTTGCAAGTTCCTCCAACAGTCCCCACACATTCCTCCTCTCATCATCATCTCTAAAAGTAGGGCAGCCTGCTCTCTGAACATAAGGCTTCTCTGCACGGCTATTAACCCAATCACTCACATGGAGAAATGCAGAACACCATACTCCAGGTACACAATAGGCTGGAGCCTGCATAAGGCCTATATACACATATGTTCACCAAGACAGATTAATTACAATCTTAATTTAAGTTGGGTTGTTAAACACCTCCAATTGCCGTCATTGAGGGGAAAAAAGATTGCTTGACATTTCCTCAACTTTAAGTACATCCAGACTCACACCCTAGACATAGTCATAAATTATAGTGCAGTTTGACTGGGCATCCACTTCACATTGCCGCACTCACTGCTGAATTAAATTGTGTCTTGGTGCCATTTGTATGACAAGTTGCTCTTCAAAGCATTTGCTAAATGTCGCCGGTCAGATTTTGTTGAGTGACCATGCAGAAATTGACCTATTAAATGTAAGATTGAAAAAGGTCTTGAGGTTGAGGATATTTCTAGTTAATGGGGTTCAATTCAGTCATGAAATAGGGTCAGATTTTACCGCATACATGAACTTGTCTATAAGGTCCAAAGACCGAGTCTCCGCACATGTTCAGTATCTACTCTGAACAGATGCAATTTAGGACTTTCATACTGCAGCATGTACAGTTAGCCCTGCTTTTATTATTATTAATTAAAAAGGTTAATTATTTTTTTCCTAAGGGACCGTGTGCAGCTTTTTACATTAATTTCACCATTCAATACACCACACCAGATTATGACTTCAAGCTAATTCACATCCGCAGTCTCTGCGTGTCTGTTTTTGATAGTGGGAGGAAACTAGAACACCTGGAGGAAGCCCACACAGACATGAGGAGAACATGAAAACTCTAAACAGAAAGAGCCTGGTATGGAATTTGAACCAGGACCTTGTTGTTGTGATGCAACAGTGCTAACAGTTGCACCAGCCCGCCACCATTTCTACCTCGTTGCAATGCAGATACAGAGTTCAGTGCTCTCTTTGAAATTCAAAGATCATAACAAGGATTCGATCACTAGTCAGTTTTAGGCTTTCCTGTAATGTTATGGTTAAAGTTTTGGGCTGACCAGGACTTTGGCACCTAACCAGAAAATATCCAACAAGCCTATTTAGAGCAGGATCTGTTTACGCGATGCAGAAGGCTGATGTTCTCCATCTTTCCATAACAGCCTTTTTTGCCGGCTGACAATGCCATCCATTCCATGGCCACCACCAGTGTAGCAGCTGCATGTTCATTTACTGTGACCTTTCACCCCATTTACTATCAAGTGCCTCAGTTTGCACCGTGGCAACTTGTCTACTATAGGACAGTGTGAAAGAACAGGTGAAACTTTTTAAGGTAGCCTATTTAAAGAACAAAGGAAGATTTTGAGAATGAATAAAGAACTGTTAAATGCAAAACTGCTGTTTGTTTTTTTCTGAAATCCATGTCATCTTGTCTCTACACTAAAATGAGTAAGTGAGCTTTTAAGTCTATTCTTGATGGAATGGTCTGCAAAATTCCATTGTGCTGCAACAATAGAGGTGTCAATCAATCAAGCTTACCTGCTGTAACAGGAAAAAAAATTGGACTCAATTAGCCTAAACTCTGAATGAACTAACCTCCATGTAAAAAGTGGTATTAATCAAAATGATCTGGTATATACGAGGTAACTCCAGTATCAGGTCTGAACCCATCAATTTCCTTATTTTCTGAGGGTGTTCTTGACCTTATCCTTCACAGAGAAAGCAGCAGCAGCCAATGAGGAGGAGGTACAGAAGGCTGACGTCTCGTCGACAGGCCAAAGTGTGATTGACAAAGATGCCTTGGGACCAATGATGCTAGAGGTGAGTTGCATCCATCTAAATTGGAGTTGATATCTTGGAAATGGAAAAAAATTACAACGCACCATTCAATGAACACACTCGTTCAAATGGGATAGATTTCCTCTCTTAAGTCATGATTGGAAGCTATAAAAGAAGTGCCATCTGTAAAAAGCCATCACAAGTGGGCCAGTAGCATCTGTGTCTGAGTGTGTAGCTTTGCAGAATAAAGGCTGCCAGCGTCTTGTATTTGTCCCAGAGTGGCTGTAAATCACAGAGTCGAGCATTGGCCTAGTTGTCCCACAGAGGGCCACTGAAGTGCTTGCGTCTAATGGGAAAGAAAGCAGCAGCCTGGCAGATGAATCAGTCCATTGAGCCTCCTCCCTTCAGCTCCCTCCCTCTTTTCCTTGTTTGCTTCCTCTCTTGTTCGCGCTCACTCTCTCCCTCTGTCTCTCTCTCTCTCTCTTCTCTCCCTTTGCTCCTAGTTTGTTCTGTCATGAAATATTTATAGCTCTTCAGGTCCGGCATCACTGAATCGACATGCTAACTCATGGCTAAATATAGCCTGGTGCAGCCTGTATGCTTTCCCATCCGTCAGCAGCACCAAAACACAGGGACTGGGCATTCACACCAGTCACATTCCCGTCCCCAAGCCTGAGCTCATTAAGGCGTGCTCTGAAGACAATTGCTGTCGGCAGGAAATGCACCCACGCGGCCCCTGACCCTTTTCCAAGGCCTTCCGCTGCCTACTCTTTAGCCAACATGGAAAGACAGAGAGGGCCTTGAGAAAACACTAGTGGGCCATTGATGCAACCCCCTGGGAACTGGCCTTGTTCTATCACATGACTCTCTAGGTATACAGTTTTACATGCCTGGAATACTGCTTCATTCGACTGGTCGCATGGATTGATAGGATCATGTAGCCATGGGAGACTTCGTTTTAAATGTTCCTTGGAATACGGTTTGGTGGTTGTGAAGGTCCAGTATGTTTAGCAAGCATAATATGAAGAGTTGCCACTCCGCAAGAACTGATGCCATATGCCGTTTCTTTGAAGCATATTGTATCCCTGAAGGGTTAATGTCTCCCTCACTATCCCCTGTACAGGAGATGATTCAATAGCTGGCGCAGCACTCTGAGAGCACCCATAAGACATAGTAAGCATTGGACTTGGTCTAAGGGAGTTGAGTAACTAAAATAACATGGTATCACCTAGAGAACTTAAGACCTGTGACTCTATACTTTGCCCACTTGATAATTTCTTGTACTGCAGTGGCCACTTTGCAAGTTAATGGCAAATGGCATGTTAGCAGCAACATTCTTGCAGGAGAAAGGGGAGCACAGTTGGAGAGATGGAGTAAGAGAGGGGACCTTAAAGTAAGTTCGCACATGTGTAACCGCTTTAGTCGTGTCTGCAGCGTATATTTAATCAGGACATTGTAAATCAAAGTATTGGCTAACTGTATTATGTAAGATTGTCTGGATGAAAGCAAGACTTGGCAAATGAGACTGTTTGCTCCATTTGTGTTTGCCCTACTTGTCCAGTACATGGCCTTTCTTCACACAGAATAGACTTGCACAATCATGCAACACTCTGGAGAAGAGGACCGCATTAGGATAGAGATCCTGCAGGACCCAATGTAAATCTTACAAGAGCGGGTTATTTCAAGTTTGCTGGGGATGGTCCAAAAAATGAACAGGATTTAGTGAGGTCATTACAATACAAAAGCAAAGCACATAATTTTGCTACGTTGATACCGACAGGTATGCATCTCTTTATTACTACATCGTAAAATAATGTGTCTTCTCTCCCGAACGGGAGAATACACAATGATACTCTTTTTTTGCCAGAGTCGGCACACACATAGTCGAAGCGGGTGGGATTGTAAAACACACATTGTGGGAGCGGATGATAATGGTCAGAAATCCAGCAGGAGCGAGATTAAGAAAACATTCATGCGCAGGGCTCTACTCTGGAGCATCCCCACACTGCACAGTGAGAGAGAAGACTTGCTTTAGACCATAACAGTTAATGAAACTTACAGTTTCATTCTTACCTTGGCTTGTGGATCATAGTTGGGGTTCTTTTAAGGTTCCTAAAACATTCTGTGTTATTTTATTGGACTGTTTATCAGACTGTGTAATTAAGTTTTTCATCTGTCATCACAAATGAATAGAAGAGACATGACTGGAAAGAATTGTGGACTTTCTGTTTTCATTATAAGGTTTTGATAAGCTTTCGAAAATGTTAAAGCAACTTGGCAACACTCCCCTGTTACCTTTAAACAATGTCTACACAAAACACGCTGTCTTTTAAAACTCTGCTATATTATTAATTCAGCTCCATCTGTTTCTCTATTTTATTTCTGGTAAAGGTTAATGAAACCATTAAATTTACATTTCAGATTGGCATGGCATTGCCTACAGCAAACACAATTTATTACAAAGACACTTAGTTTACATTAGTTGGCAAGTAGAAGCGTTCATGTTGAGTTCTGCAAGAACGTGGAGAAAAAAAAGATGTGAGAATGAAACGGGTTTGGGAAATAATGAGACATACTTGTATGAGGATCAGAGTAGAGGTACTTTTGTGAGGATTGGTGCCGTCATGACAGGTTGGTGATATACGTGTTTTGGATGAGGTTTTAAACCCGAGTGCTATTGCCATCAGCACCTCTTGAAACCTGCTATTCAAACTTCTACAATACATTTAATCACAAAAATGATACATTTATAAGTTGTTTTTTTTATGTTGCCCTTAACTTTTTTTACATATGTAACCTTGTTCTGTGAGGCTGGTACCAAAGTGTTATGGAATTAATGGAATTAATACATGAATCGTTGCACTCCTACTTGCACTCTTTACTGCATTTGTTCTGTACAGGTCAAACAAACCAAAAAAATCATCCAAAATTTGACATTGCCAACCAGGGTAGGTTTTTAGCTTACCCCACCTTAAAATCTAGGGCTATGGATGATGCCAATTACCAACTGATTTTTAAATGTAAATTCAGTCAAACTCCCAGGGTACCTGCGATCAGTCCGACTCACCGTATGTACACTGTTGATATAAGTCTACCATTGGCTGACTATTCCAGCAAGAATTCTCCTCCCCTTCCACTGCCGTCTGCAGGCACCCCCCCCCACAGGGAGGCATAGCTCAGTGAGCTATTAATTATTAATATTATTATTATTATATGCATACAGTCAGCTTAGGCCAAAGATGTCATCTGTATCAGTGAGGAAACATTCCTTTCAGTAAACGTGCCCTGATTAACTGATTAAACTTTTTTGTGATGTTCAAGGTGTTGCCCTAGCCTCCAAATACTCCAGATCTCAATCTGACTGAGCATCTGCGGGATGTGCTAGCCTGACAAGTCCAATCCTCAGGAGTTCCACCTACAATTTAAAGGACTTGAAAGATCTGCTAAGGCTTTGTTTTGTTGCTAGATACCACAAGACACCTTCAGGGCTCTTATAGAGTCCATTCTTTTGATGGGTTGGTGCTGTTCTGGTGGCACATAAGGGACCAACATACTAGTATTTTGGCTGATCTGTGTGTGCGTGCTGCGTGCGTGCGTGTGTGTGTGTGTGTGTGTGTGTGCGCGCGAGTGTGCGCGACAGACAGACATACAGACAGGGGAGGGGCTGCGGTAGCTCAGTGGTAGAGCACATGCTTCAGGAACTGACGAGCAGGAGGCAGTGGATTTAAACCAGTTGCGGGGTGTCAGGAAGGGCATCCGGCCTTAATCCTCCAAGCTCCATCTACCTTCATTTCCAGCCCCCAACATAGGGACTAATTGTGACATGTAAAATGGACCTTTCAGTGTGAAACACACACACACACACACACGGATATAAAACAGGTAAAAATAATTTGTTTAAATGCAGTAATAACTTTTCCTTGTTTAAAATGTAATCGTAATGTGGGTTATTCAAGTTCTGTCAGGAAGTGTGTCAAAGTGTCCTTGAGCAAGACACTGACCCCTAACTGCTCGAGCCCTGTGATGGAATTGCAATCAGTCCAAGGTGTTTCCCAGCCTTTTGCCCAATGAGCACTGAGATGGGGTCCAGCATGAATGTATGATCCGACTTCCGATAAGCAGTTGATGGGGTGGATATATGTAGGGGTGAGTGTGTGCGGGGGTGTACATACATACACGAGGAACTGGTGTGTATGTGAAAAACACACAGTTGGTTACTCTTGCAAGGAAGAGACACATTTTCTTGACACCGGCTCCAAGCTTTACAGCCACCAGAGTTCCTTTCCTAGGGGCTCTGGGGATTTTATTGGCCTAATTGACACCATCTTGTGTGTACTGGCTGAACCTGAGGCTGTATTCTTTCAATTAGGTGCTGGTCCTCCTCTGTCTCCTCCTCCTCTTCCTCTTCCTTCTGCTAACACACTCTTATCACTCTTCCCATCAGCTATGCTCCAGCCTGAACAACATATGCAGGGGTGATGGATGTGCCGCGCTGACACTGAGTAATCCTCTCATTTCAGACTTGGACCTAATGTGGTTCAGCCAATTTTGTTTTCACATACAAAGTTCCTTTTGATACATTATAAGGTATAAGTAAAAGATCAAGATAAAAACATATGGAAAACCAACAAACACTTAGATGAGACCGGCGGAGAAACATTGTTAACACGCAAGAATGCCGGGTAAGCTGTTTTAATACAGCTGTCGGCACAGAGACAGGACCGTTATTGGCTGCAGTTTGGTCTTCTGCTTTCTGGTTGGGTTTGAGCCCAGGCTACTCCACGTTCGTTTCATGGGACGAATTGGGAACAGAGGCCACAATCGGCACAGCATCCCTTTCTAAAGTTCACCATGACCTAATAACCAGAAAACTGGGGAAGTTTAAAATCGATTCCCATTGTTCTACTTGGCAGCTTCACTTTGGACCCCAGACATCCAAAGAGATTCAGTTAGTTTATTGAAGTGCAGAGGCCCAGTCCAGAGGAACGTGTCTCAC
>OMLC01017181.1:8357-20443 GCA_900302585.1 Regalecus glesne | reverse complement strand
GCAGCATGTTTACGGCTGAGAGTATTGCCTGACTGATACACACACACACACACACACACTGAGAGGAGCCCTTGTGGAGATGGGAGTAAGTGCAGCCCGCATGTACGATAAATTCATATTTCCCAATAATCAAACCAACAAACGCGGCGATAGATTGACGGATTACTGATCGATTGAGTGATAGGCTGGATCACATGACACGTGTGACCCTATAGAATGGGGGGCGTGGCGTGCCGGGTGAGGCTGTGGCAAGTTAGCACCACGGGGAGACTCGGTGAAGAACATCTGCAGGTCGTGTCGTCATCACTTCACGCCATGCACACGGAGGACTCGGGGACGCGCCCCACGGAGACCCGCGTAGACCCTGGAGGCGCCTGACAAGCCGTAGGGACGACGAGCTGTGCGTGTCCCCGCGGTCTGTCTCCACCCTAGATGATCAGATCCGTGGTCAGCCGATAAATCAGAGTCGTGACCACGACCATAGAGTGGAAAGTCTGCCTAATTACAGTGTAATTAGAGGGCGGCATCGCTCAGGGGGGTGAACGTTGAGTAGTCGAAAGATTGGTGGTGTGATCTGCAGAAAGCGCGTCGAAGTGTCCTTGAGCAAGACACGGACATACCCCCCCCTCCTCCTCCTTATCTGCTTGGGACAACAGATGAACATTAGCCTGGTGGTTAAATCTGGCGTATCTACACGCTAATGTTCTACAATACGCACTGTCCCTATAAAGGAGGTTGTTATTTAATAACGATCAATGTTGGTATCATCATCATCGTCAGTAGTAGTAGTAGTAGTAGTAGTAGTAGTAGTAGTAGTATTTGGTACAGGAAAGTAGCCTGTAAGTTGTAAATTCCTCCTGCTCCTTTTCAAACACATATTTCTTCAATTGTTTTAACCATCTATTTTTTAATTCATTTTTTCTTTCTTTATTTTATTTGCATGTTTGAAATGAAATCATCTGAATCTATTTCTACTGGTGATAATGAAGCCTTGTGGTGACGTCATCCCGGAGCGTCCTAAAAAAGGAGCGTCGCAGGTCCATGTGGGCTGGTGAGGAGGCGGAACTGCGGCTAGTCCAGCTAGTGGCTGTAGCTAGTGGGGTAGTAGCGAGGCTCGCAGCAGGTTCGGTATATTTATAACCCTTCGTTATTGCAGATCCCATCTTGTTGTCATCATGGATGGTTCCGACGAGTCTACGAAGTACCGTTCACCGCTGGTCTCAAGGTACGCCAGCAAGGAGATGGCGTACAACTTCAGCGACAGGAAGAAGTTCACAACCTGGAGAAAGTTGTGGATCTTCCTCGCCAAGGCTGAGAAGGTTCGGACACACACATGCACACCCGGCATGCATCCAGCCGGGTATCAACACACGTTTTTAGCCTCCATTAGCTTGTAGCTAATCTTGTGGATTGTATCTGCTGTTAATTGCAAGTTTTAAGAACTGGAGTTGGCGACCTTGAGAGAGCCATATCAAGTTGCCTTGCTCTATTTATAGTTTAAAAGTCCGAGTAGGGGGGAAAGGACCCCAAGGGTCTGAACCAAACGTAGGTGTTCTCTTTTGGACCATGCTACCCAACTCTGTTTATGCAACTTATACTCACATTTTACACCATCACATTAGCAAAAGTGCTGTGGATCCAATGATCAGGTTGTCTTTATGTATGCACAACAGTCCAGGAAAGGGAAGCACAGAAGACAGTCTACAGTCTGAAAGAGACTGGAGACGTCTTCAGACCTGAAGATGACCTTTTCTTTCAATGAGCCTTGTGTCCAGATGAACTGATTCAACTTTTCAGCTGTGTTGCGGCTCTCATTGATTGCTTACACACATTGACAACGCTTTAAGCTCAAGTCTTAACTTGGGGCACAGGCATAGATTCTTGCTAAAATTATTTTAAGCAACATGTTGTATCATGATACGACAGTGTCCAGATTTCATTCTGACACAATACCATGTTGAAGTATTGCCAATCTGTGCCATCATCAGATACCAGTCAGGCCATTTTAAAACTACCAAAACTTTGATTTTCTTTATTTAAATCTTAAGGAACCGCTCTTTGGTCCAGTTGCCAATTATCATAACATACCTACCAGTTTACAGTCCCGTGCCTCTGATTGATGCCCATGCTGCTCATATTAGGGGCAGGGGTGAGTATGGGGTTAATTTGATGCAGGCTCTCCCTCACATGGGTTTCCTCATATGACTTGATCAGGCCATTGAGTGTTTCCTTGTGCTACAAAGAAAGATAGTGGACAGTCAGTCAGATCTTCAGAGAGCCAACCTCCCTACCATGTCTCTGTGGAGACACAGAGGTGGCGTTGCTGTTGCCAGTGGAGGGTTTGGGTTTGTTAAAATGCCGCAGTATTAGAAAACTCACTGTCCACACCTCACCTAGTTTGCCGTTTGACCCCAGACAGGCTCATGATGTACTGTTCAGCCCACGCTGTCCCTGACTCAGGCTAGATATCTATGCTTGGACTTGGATCTTTGGGACTAGCATATCTTTCCATAGTGATGTTTGCTCAGTACACCATACTGTGTGGTGCATTAAACAAACTGTCTCCTGACATCCCTCTAAAGCTCAATCAAATGAGGGCTCTGGACTCGGTGACTTTCCCTGTTGTTCGACGTTACTATCGAAAGTTTATATGAGCAGTGTTTGAGCCAAGTTCCTCTGCTCGTTGGTCACATGACCTCTGTCTCAATAAAGAACACTTGATTTTCATCAGGGTACCTGGCCTCATCTCACAAGACCTGCACGTCTTGAGGTGAGGTTGTGGAGAGGACAGTAAATTGGATTTCTGTTGCCGAGTCGTTTTTCTCTCCATCAGGCTCCTGAGATCACAGAGGAGCCACGGTGTAACTGTCCGTGAAGTTCTTAAATATTCCCCTCAGCCACCAAAATGGGACCAAACGTGTGGATGCCAGGCATCCATTTTGTTTAAATCAAACTATTCCAATAGCCCCATTTGTCACTATTTAGTCTTCTTGCTGTGAGGCACCAGTACTAACTAGCCACTGTGCCGTCTTGAGTGCAAATTCACTCGATTAAAATTCAGAGCAAACACACTTTCTTCACCAGTTTGCTAAAAAAGTCTTTATTTTCCTGCCTCTCTCGTCCTTACTCCTCCTCAGAGCCTGGGTCTGCACATCACCGATGCCCAAATAGCGGAGATGGAGAGCCATGTGGAAGACATCGACTTTGCCATGGCGGCGGAAGAGGAGCGTAAGCTGAGGCACGATGTCATGGCTCACATCCACACCTTTGGCCACTGCTGCCCCACCGCTGCTCCCATCATCCACCTGGGAGCCACATCCTGCTACGTGGGAGATAATACCGTAATAACCCTTTCCCTATACGCATAACACTATAGCTCTATGAAATCTGTTATCGACAACTTCCTCTATATTTATGAAACTTTACATAATAACTACTGACTTGTGATTACAGGCAAGGTGGCCTGATCAGATGTAGGGCTTAGCAAGACATGATGTTTACTATTTCTGAGGCTCAGTGTTTTTTACTGTCAGTTGCTCTATCTATGTTTTTCTTACTATAGCAGTATAAACCCCCTCTCTGAGACTGTAACTGTGATTTAAGCCTCTGTGGATAAGCCGGACTCATTGATTTGTGGTGATTCCTTGTTACTTTAAGTCAACAGTGGGTTTTTTTTACCCCTCTTTTTGATTTATCTTGTTTTCCTCCTCAGGATCTTATTGTGCTGCGCGATGGATTTGACATCCTGATGCCCAAGGTGAGGCTCAGCTGCTGGCTGGGAACATGCACTCATCCAGTCGTGTGGATGTAAGCTCAGCTGAAACGGCTTCCCAGATATATTTTTTCCTCTCATCCTCAGCTGTTGAGCAATAACAATGCAGAAGTAATCAGATTAACTCAGTTGTTTTTTATGAACTGCATTTAGCAAAACTAGGTTGTCAGAATGCATGTGCGGCCAGGCAGTGTAGGAACACAAGACTGAGAAGGATGGAAAAACAAATCACAATTTGAATGCGTGTGATTTAATGTATTTGTCTTCTACGTGTGTGTACTTGCAATATAGCTGTCTTGTGGACATGGGGAACTCCAGGATGTTTCTATGTACAGATCCCTGGATGACATCTTTTGTCATGTGTGCACGATGAAAAATAAATAAAGCTTTTTTTTAATCCTTATAGCTCGCCAGAGTGATTGACAGATTGGCAAACTTTGCTGAGAAATACGCTGACCTGCCCACCCTCGGCTTCACCCATTACCAGTGAGTCTGAAACGAGCAGCATTCCCCTGAGGGTTGTCTGGTCGAATGTGTTCTGTTCTCTTAATCTCTGGAAAGTTCAGGCTAATTATAATATGCTAATGATTTGTATCTCTCATCCTCTACCTCTGTACTCTTTTCCCCAGGGCTCAGCCTCTGCGGGGCTTTCTGACCTTCTCAGCTTTGAGCTTTAAATGAGCACATTTCCCCCTGTCCACTTATTCCTTCTCTGTCTCTCCCTCCCTCTATCCCTCCGTCCTCTCAAGGCCGGCGCAACTGACCACGGTAGGGAAACGGGCATGTCTCTGGTTACAGGACCTGGCCATGGACATGAGAAACCTCCAGCGTGCCCGCGATGACCTGCGTTTCCGGGGGGTCAAGGGGACCACTGGCACACAGGCCAGCTTCCTGCAGCTCTTCCAGGGAGACCACGACAAGGTAGGCTCCCAGTAGCATGGGGAGGATGAGGGGTTTGCGAGGCTCTGCAGAGGTAGCGTTATGGAGTTCTGCTCACCATTCATCCACTCTCTCTCTCCCAGGTGGAAGAGCTTGACAGAATGGTGACGGAGATGGCTGGCTTCAAAAAGTAAGTTGTGTCCTAGAATGGAGGAGATTTATTTATACCTCTAACCTTCATGGTCTCTGTGGGCCTAATTGACCTTTACTCATCCCCTGGCCTCCTCATGATAAAAGACAAACATAAAAAGACATTAAAAAATGCTGTAACATGGCAAATGAAATGGTTTCAGTAGAGAGATATCGGATAGAATCCAGTTGTGTCCCAGATCCACTTCTTACTGTCACCAACACATCTTAATGACGGTGTTTCTCTTGTGCCCAGAGCCTACCTGGTGACAGGACAGACGTACAGTCGAAAGGTCGACGTTGATTCACTCTCCCATCTGACCAGCTTGGGAACTACGGTCCATAAGGTGAGCATCTGACCCTGCAGACCAATAGAGAAATGAGGCTATCTAGTGGTGGTCTTGTGGAAATAGAATTGTAATACTTTGACCCACCCAACGTGCCTAAATACAGGTTCCATTGATCAATCAGTCCATCAATCTACTGAAGACTTCATCAAATAGCCATGAAATTCACACGATGCATGGAAGTTCTTGCTTTAAAATCACTTTGAGAATAATGAACTTTATTTACACAGAGAACTGTGACGCACACTTTGTCGTGTTTAACATCTGCATTCTTTCTGCACATACGAACAATGAATATTACAAAATGCTCGGTTGCATGTGGCTCATTGTCTTTTGACCCCTTTTTCAACGCAGATCTGCACCGACATCCGCTTGCTGGCGAACATGAAGGAGATTGAGGAGCCCTTTGAGAAAGAGCAAATAGGTATGTCGAGTTATTTATGTCCTTGCAAAGCCAAACGCTACTTATAAATCTACACCTTTTATTATACTAGTTACAGTCTGATGCTGGTGGTAGGGATACGAATACTACCACGACTACCTCAACCTTAGGATGCTCCCGTTAGGCATCACCCCAGTGGATCATCCATCTTCCTGTCTTGTGTATCTTCCTCTGTCACACCTTTTAAACCTTCCCCTTCACTCTTACTGGTGCCCTCTTATCACAAATCAACCCTGACACTCTAAGAAACCATTATAAAGGGTTATCTTGATTTTCCCCACCACTGTGGAAATTCAATTACTTTTTCTATTGGCCCGAGGCAATTCACTTGACATTGTTTCGACTTGGGAATCGCCCTCCTTAAGCAATATGAGTAACTCAATTTCTCCTCCACCGTCTGTCTGTCTGTCCGTAGGGTCCAGTGCCATGCCTTACAAGAGGAACCCCATGCGTTCAGAACGTTGCTGCAGTCTGGCCCGCCACCTGGTGGCACTGTTGGCTGACCCTCTGCAGACGGCCTCGGTTCAGTGGCTGGAGAGGACGCTGGATGACAGTGCCAACAGGTTACTTCCCCGACAGACACATGCCTCTGTAGTATGCTGTATGTATACTACTGTATGTCTGAATGATGGCAGCTTTATAGTATAGAGATGAGCTGAGACTGTCTTATAACCATAGTACCATGTATGAGCAAACACTGGCCCTGTTGAAGTGTCCAAAGGACCACAGACTGAATCCTAAATTACTACTATAGGACCTTTTCAGTCGGTCCGTTAACCCAGAGCTTGTTCCGTACACCACATGCTCCGAGGTGAGGCAGAAGCTTCAGGTGTGTGACTCGGTCCTTGTTGGTGCAACGCTTCATGGCAGTTTATGTCTTAATCTCCAGGAGGATTTCTCTGCCTGAGTCCTTCCTGACCGCAGACATCATCCTCAGCACCCTACAGAACATCACTGAGGGACTGGTGGTCTACCCCAAAGTGATCGAAAGACACATCCGCCACGAGCTGCCCTTCATGGCCACCGAGAACCTCATCATGGCCATGGTGAAGGCTGGGGGAAACAGACAGGTACCGTGAACTGGTACCGTGATGATAACCCGCTATGTGGATATGCCAGGTCATCGTTGGATCGTCATTTCATTCTCAGATGTACAGACGGAATGATCAACATTCACATTACAAACAAAAAATCTGAAGTTATTTGCCACATGTGACACTGATCTGATATGATCTGAGCAGTGTGGATGCAAAAATCACATTTCTCCAATCAGATGTTTGCTGACTCCATATGTGGTGCCAGAATCTGACAGATGTCTGATTGTGTCCAGGTCGACCTGACTCAGACCTGAGGCTGACCGGGCAGATCGCACTTCATGCAACTTTAACCTCACTCAGATTTGTACAAAACTATGCAATAACTGCTAATTCAGCTCCTGTTATGGCTTTGGCTCCTTTTCACCTCCTCATCCTCGAGACCTGACCATCACCTACCTACTCGAGTGGTCATCTTGACAATGAATGCTTGCTCTACTGCTATTTTTGATTTGGTCTCACAGTTATGATGTTGTAAATGTGCACATGGAGCGCTTCGAGGATGCATTCTGCTCACACTAATGTCAGGTTCAGGTCACTTCACAATCCTGAACATGTGAAGGACCACGTGTAAAGATCCTACCCGGACAGAACATCAAAATAGAGCGTTTAGGCCCGTCATGTGAGCCTTGCCATAGACTGACCTCCCTAAGCTCTCTTTCTACCCTTCACTCCCCTTTAGGACTGCCATGAGAAGATCCGCGTGCTGTCCCAGCAGGCCGCGGCAGTGGTCAAACAAGAGGGAGGTGATAATGACCTTTTGGCCAGGATTCAGGCTGACCCCTACTTCACCCCCATCCTGGGACAGCTGGACTCCCTCCTGGACCCCAAGACCTTCATCGGCCGTGCCCCCCAGCAGGTGCTGCTAATGGCTTTCCTCACTGTCCTGACTGTGACCGTTTAAACCCTGGGGTTATAGAAGTGTGTGACGTTTAAACGTCAGAACTGAGCCAATAGGATAGATTAAATGCAAAGAATACATTCCACCACCGTGTGGCAGTAAAACACTTTCAATGCCACTCTGGTCAAACACAGTTTAATGTGGCTACTTTGGATGGAAAATCTCCATTTGTGATGTGGCCCTACCGTCCGCAAGTGAAAGTAATTTTATAACAGCTGAGGGGAAGTGTAGCCTTGTGGTGGGAGGATGCGTGCCAGTGTGGCATCCTGGCTAAAAGGTGGTCCATCTTTTGCATCACATCCAGCTACTACAGCCCCCATACCACATTGGGGAAGAGGCAGGCTGAACATGACGCATCTCTGTAAATGTGTGTGGGATTTTCCCACATTACAAGTGGGAGACTCGCGGGAATTGATACAATTCTATTAAAACTCACAGTCATTTTGTGTGTGTGTGTGTGTGTGGCTTGAAAACTCCTCAAGGTCAGTGTCTGTGTGTTTCTGTTTGTGCTAATGATAAATATATTTGAAATCTGCAGATGATAAAGGGTGGCATCGTTCACGAGGTAGGGTAGTTAACAGACACTTTGACAGAAAGTATGTCAAAGTGTCATTGACCAAGACACTGAACCCTTCACTGCTCCCTGGGCACTGATGCTATTCACTGCTTCTACACTATAGGTGGGGTTGAACGCAAAGAACAAATTTTATTGTATGGATGTTAATGGCAACTGTGGTGGATCAGGGAGGACATCCGGCCCCCACAACATGGGGACTAATGGTTACAAACAAATGAATCAGAGATAACAGGGTCTTAGAAGGTTTATCTCAGTGTCACATTCCTCTTTATCATTAATTTCATGTTATCTGATATTAAGCCTTAATGAGAACACTTTCCTCCCCTCCCACAGGTTGCTAGGTTCCTGTCTGAGGAGGTGCACCCCCTGCTGGAGCCCTACAAGGCCAAAATGGATGTCAAGATAGAGCTGGAGCTCTGAGACCTATTGTTACGTATCCCGCCGTTTTCTGTCAAGACACGCCCTGGCAAGAACTTGTTACCTCCGTTAGTTTAATTTGATTGAGGTTAAGATTACCCAATCGGAGGCCGAGTAAAGGTGGGTCTCCATAATCCAGTGTGTCTTTCCAGGGAAAGATCAGTTTCGTGACGACTCCTCCGAGACTCACACTAGCCAAGGGGGACCTCATCGTGGATTTTGGCCTCATTTGATTTGTGGGTTTGCGACCTCGTACCTCAATAAAGAACTCTTACTGTTGTCAAATTGGTCTGATGATGGCTTTTTATTCCTGCCTCTATTTCAGGTTTGGCATGAGTTATGGTGAAGCCTGGCACAAATGTACAAGATGTCTAACGCATGATTTTTCTTAGCGATGAGGACGTTTAGCTCTGAGTGGTCCACTTACATGTCACCACTAGTGCCTACATTGTGGAGGTGGAAATGGATTTAAAGCATAGGTGATTAAAACCAGTTTCCCTTCCTGATGCCACACAGTGGGCTTGGACCTGCAACATCTGGCTCAATAGTCCCTGAAGTGCCTGCTGTACCACTGAACTACCCCATATGAGAACACTTAACTCTAATGGTTAATAATTTGATTGCAACATCTCCCATGATATATACAAGTTGGATCAGCAGCCATAATAATCTCTCATGACATAACTAGTCAGAGGTTATGTGAAGTCCATGGTGTTTAAGGGCACCCGTTTATTGCCTTGTATCTATGATGCATGCAACAGTCATCCCAGGATACTGAACCCTGGCTGTGGTGAGTTCAACCAGTTTACCATGTGGGGATCTAAACAGTCGAAAACTACTCAGTCTTCTTGATCCTCTGTCAATGCATCGTTTATATAGGCGTGTTTTGTTGTGGAGAAGGACAAGTGACAGTCTGAGTAGCCTCTAACTTGTGGAGCAAGAAGAAGACTATGTTCTGAAAACTGGAGTTGTACAAGAGTTTGAGTTTTGCCAAATTAACCCCGCCCCTCTACGTGTCCCCGGCTCAAAGTCCAATCCAGCCCTGCGCATAGAAACCCAAACGTTACCGTAATGTTGAAATTAACGCCGCACTTGTTACACACACGGGAATAAAGGAAAGCCTCTCGGTCATTGTATTAGAATGCATTGAACCCATCTTCTCGTATGGAAACAGTGGGCAGCTGCTGTGCTTGGGAGCTGTTCCAGGGTGCCGTGTGTTGCTCAAGAACACTTCAACACGTTTTTCTGAAGGAGTCGGGCATCGAACCTGCAACCAACCATTCACTAAATGACCCATCCATCTTTAAAACAGACCTTCAGACTTCATTAGTAGTGAGAGTTGAGATTTATTGGCACGGCAGATGTAATGCCCCCAAAGACCCCCCCCCACCGTTCCAAGGCTACCTCAGCCCAGCCCACTTGATACTTGATGCAGAGACAAAGTCTTCCTCTGGGATTCAGGGGGCGTTCTACTGGCGTCATTACGGTAGCGCTCAAGGCAGGGCAGAGCCAGTGAGAGTCACTGAGGGTGAAGTGAGAGCGGAGCAGCATCTCCTGACGGCTGACCCTCAACCCAGCGGCCTTCGTCCACCCTCACTGTGAGTAAGTACGGACAGCTTATCCCTTCTACATGTACCTTCTTTACCGCTGTGTCCATTTCTCAGGAGACAACTTTACTTTCTCAAGTCACATGTTACAGAACCCTCCTCCCTCCCCGCTTCGAAATGATGCGCCAACACTTGAGCGTCTGAGTTTCGCTTCTCTCAGCTCAGGGCAGCGTGGTCTTCCCAGTGCACTGCGTTAATCTGATTTGAAGAGTAAACTGGTTGCCTGGTCTTAATTTCACATTTCCTCTCATACTTGTGAGGATGGCTCTGCTCTCAACGTCAAAACTCTTACTAGTAAGACTTAAATGACTCGGTTATAACTTTATATATACATATTTATGTTCATATCGTGGTTCTCAGAGTATTTTAAGATTCTGTATTTATCACCAGTGCTGGCCTTTCTGCTACATCTGAGCCACATGTGTTGAAACGTGTGTGCTTGTGTGTGTGTGTGTGTGTGTGCTGAAGGTTGTGCTCAGCTATGTGTTTGATGGATAGTAATTAGTGACCGATTTTTACATTCCTGTAGAATGAGCCTTTTAACTCTTTCTCAGCGGGAGTTCTGAGTCTGGTCCAGAATGTCTCTAGCCTTGAAACATGGCTGCGACCACACAGGATCTGAACTCTCTGACTCGTTGCCTTTGTTTCAGATCATAGATTTGTGACGTTCGAGGCCTTAGTCCTCTAAGCTGGTGGTAAAAAATGAAGTCGTTGTTCCCTCTCGTGTGTTTTTTAATGAGCTGTGTGCTGCTAGATTGCGCTGTTTTCAGAATCCATGGAAAACACATCACGGGTCTGAGATACAAATGTCGTGATCATGTGCTTCAAGACAGTGTAAATCATCTTTAGATACCAGTGCTCCCCTCAGACTCTTGGGGTCCGCAGCACAGTGAGGTAGGAGGAGGGTCCCAGCAGGCAGGATGCAAATGTAGGTCTTCCAAAGGACGTGCCCACAACAGCCTCATAAACTACTTACTGACACTTAATCATCTGCGTAATCCAAGGTTCTTACCTAAACAAATAGGGCCTTTCAGCCTGGCTGTAGTCGGCCTCTCCAGATGCTTGGCTTGACCTGGCCTGACTTGACGTCTTCGGGTGACTTTGAGAAGTTCCTGTTGTTTCTTATTTTAACGAGGTGGAAAACAGGCTTTCTTACGCCACATACCTGTCCCAGGGGAGTGATCGATCTCTGCCTCAGCCAACGAGCCACTGACGGAGCATTTCTCTGCAGAACATCTTGGACTCGATCCGCTAAATGAAACTCTGCTCTGGCCCTTTAGACGTTGTGCCCCCTCACTTACTGCTCAACATCATGGGTACCTGGCCGGGTCTCAGACGGCTTCTCATGTGCCTTATGAAGGGTTTCCCATACTGTCGTTTTGGTGGAACAGCTGTCGGAGCTGCTGGAGAGAGATGTCTTTGAAAAGCTTGACCTCGGGCAGCATGGCTCAGTGGGTAGGGTGGTGTTCTGGTGATCGGAAGGTTGCAGGTTTGATCCCCGGTTATGCGGAGAGCATGTCCAGGTGTCCTCGAGCAAGACAATGAAGCCCAAACTGGTTCTATACAATCGGATGGTTTAAAAGCAGAGAATTGCAGATTCCCCCTTGTGGTGCCGATGAGGTAAAAATAATTATAATTATTTGGCAACATAGAACAGAAACTGCACTTCTTCAGGCCAGTAAAGAGCTGCTACATGGTAAAAATAATATATCAAGATTTCATGGTTTGAAAATGCCTCAAGCTGTCCCAGTCCGATATTAAATCAATGTATTGTTCTTAAATCCGATCTCCTTAAGGTAAGACAAGAACTTCCCCTCTTTCCCACAAGAAGCTTGCAGTGGTACGAAGCAGCAACGAGCAG
>OMLC01017170.1:2642-46524 GCA_900302585.1 Regalecus glesne | reverse complement strand
CCTGCTAACAAATAGGATCTCTCTCTCTCTCTCTCTCTCTCTCTCTCTCGTTGCCAAGGAGACTGTTCTGGAGAGAATGCGGCCTGATATATCAAGGTGACTGCGAGAGTGTGGGGAGGATGTTGGGGTTTTCTACCCTTCTTATGAAACCCCATTGAGCAACTGATAAACAAAGCACTAACATACAGACAATGGTCAGATGAGTAAGTTTTATCGACTTCTCACATTTTGGTTATCCAACTTTCAATCTAAACTCAAGGACAGACACAGCTATCTGATCATGATGATTTTAAACGAGGGCTTGAAATATCTCTGTGTTGAGACTAATCCCTTGAATGTGTGAAAGACAAGAGGGCTTGGGCAAAAATAGGTTAAAATGGACGATGTGACTAAGTGAGGTCCAACACCCACAGTGCCAGTGTCCACCGAGAATACGTGAAATGTGATGAAGTGAGAATTGGTTCATTAGAAAGGTTTGGGGGTTCAATGCAAAACAAATACTTGCATACTGACCCACGGTGGCTCAGTGGGTAGAGCACAGCCCTGGGAGTTAGGCATTGAGGGTTCATATCCTGATGCGTAGCTCGGTAGACATAAGTTATTCATTGTAAAGTGCTTTGAGTGGTTGTTGGACTAGAAAAGCACTATACAAGAACAAGTCCATTTAACATGCTTGAGTTTTAGGTGCCTCACCCCCTTCATTTTTTTCTGACACTCTGTCAATATCATGGGATCAATGAGTGATGCTTGATAACACTGGCTTTACATCTTTAGAAAACGAAAACCAGATGAAATGCAAATGTGTCTTCAACAATGGAATATTAATCATGTGCATCAAAACAGTATGATTCCAATTCCCTTTGTGAGTTCATACAGGGATAAAAAAAATCCACTCTAAGCTAGACAGCACTCTCAAACTTTTAATTGGATGGGGGCTAACAAAATCAAAAGACTAAAAAAATAAATAAACCAGGTCAGAATCAGGAAATTATGTAATTTGGTTATTAAAGGCCAAGTATGCCCCCTGCTGGCCATTCTAAATAAGGAAAGGGGCAAGAAGATTGTTGCACCAAACACTTTTTCATTGTGTATGCTTCACAAAAGGTGACAAGAACAGATTAACATATGCGTTTTGAGTTATAAATCATCCTGAAGTTTCAGCTGACAAAAATGGCATGCGTTCTCTTGAAACTTCAAAATACAGCTAAAGTACAACACTTTATGAAAATATTATGTTCATACATTAAATCACCGTAAACCACAGAACTAACCAATTTTTATCAGTGGAGAGGTTATTAGACGTTGGGAGAAGGTGCTACTGTACCTGTCTGGGGCAGAAAGGCCATGGCTGCAGGAGCGTGGCCGATGGTTCTCCTATGTGGTGGCTGATCGTGGAGGCCTGTGGTTGGAGGTCTGGCCTGTTTCCCCACGGGCTCGTAAGCTGGTTTGCTCTGGCTGTCCTGGTTGGACAAGGTGTGGCAAGTAGAGTGGCTAAGCAGGACTGGCGTTGGAAGTGAGGCAGGGAAAAATAAGTCACGGTGCTCCTTAGTGTATTTAGGAGTGGTCGGAGCATCACTAACAGACTGGAGAGACAAAGAAAGCAGTGGTAGTGAAGAAGTGCTCCTGCCCTTTGGCATCCATGTGCAGTATGAGCCTAAACCCAATGAGGTAGAACGTAGAGACATGCACATTCTCCTCCCTGCCGGTTAAATCATTCACGGGGGTCAGAACCATAGAAATGGGATGAGTCGCAGACAATAACACTGCACACTTCACACGATATGCCATCACTAACAGTCTGTTGATGCTGGAGGGGACACAGGCTTTTAAAGAGAGGCTATGCACCCCCAAGAGAAGAGAGGCTTGTGTGACAGATGCCAGGTGAGGACTAAAACTGAAGACCACACCGTATCCTTCTATGTCACTTTCTTAGGTGTCTTTAGAGGACCACTACAAAGCACAAACGCTACACAAACAAACGGCTACTTTCATGGGAACACAGAAGCACAGAGAGTTATTTTCTCTACACTTTTCCTTCTACAATAGAAGAATATTGAACCAGCCTTCAGACAAAGTCTTCTTTAGGTTATGCTATATGTGTGAAAAGTGGCTAAGTGTAGAAGATGCAGCGACAAATAAGGGCTATATCCAGTATTGGTTGGTTAATTCTACTCAGCAGCATATAGCGTTGTACTACTGATAGTAGATTGATACAGGTAATATCATTAAGTAGACTAACCCAATGACATTGACATTACTACATATAGATTTATACATGCAAGATAGGTTACTCTTCCTACTGAGGGGTCCATTTTTATGTGTCACAATTAGCCCCCATATTGTGTTGGAGGACATGAACTGAGATGGGGTTGGGAGATTGCCAGATGCTTTTCCCGACACCCTCCCTACTCAAGGTTTGAACCTGCAACATCTGGCTGGTGAATTCCTGAAGTGATGCTGTACGACTGAGCTACTGAAATATGTTATCATCAGGTATTATGAAGATCTCTGGCCATTTTTCCTCAGGCTCCAGCTGTCAGGATTTTAAGGGAAAATCATGCTCTCATTCTGAGCTGCATATGATTAAGCCCCCCAAGAGACTCATGCACAGCACAGCAAAGTACACGCTCAAATGTGTAGTACAGTCATACCCAATCCATGACAGCAACAGATTTCTCAGCCCACCAGCTACTGGCATGCACACACTTTACGGGTTGCCAACCCAGCAATGATTATTCATTTCTCATAAATTAAACATCACCAAAAAAATACCTTTATGAGTTAGGTAGACCCTGAGCACTCGGGGACACAGTACCCGAGTGCAACTCAGCAGAGTCCGTGCAGCCAGAAGGTTCCTCAAGCATTTACTGCATGGTGAAAATGGGCTGAAAGCAGCCAAACTGAGGTCCGAGCATCTGAACTAAACACCAGAGTTCTGCAATTACTGAGACCAGGGCTTCAAATCAGCTTATCCCTGCTTTTAATCTATGGCTTTGATCACTTACCCCCAAACACAATAGAAGAGACAGGTCAATCAAATATTTTACTTGAATTGCTTCCTTAAATAAGATCCTCAGTAGATCTCCTCTGTGAAGCTCACTCCCAATGTTCTTTCATGCATACAACTCCATTTTCATTCATGGCGGAGCCTAACTATACAGTGAGGGACACAGGCGGAGATAGATCATTTGAGTATTGTTAAGAGGAAAGGAAAAACAAACAAATCAGAGAAAGGAAAATAGAACTTGTATCAGCAGATTCTGATGATTCACAGAGTGACTCCAATGAGAATCAAAACCATAACATGGGGAAGGGAGCTAACAAAAACAGAGAGAACTACTGATTTTGAGGCTGAGCACCATCTACAGTTAGGCCAAGATTGACACTTGTCAATTTGGAAGAATGAGTAAGAGCCGCAGTTGCTTAGTGGGTAGAGTGCACGACTGAGACTCAGGCATTACGGGTTCGTATCCCGCTGCATAGCTCAGTAAATGTGAGGCATTCATTGTAAAGTGCTTTGAGTGGTCGTGAGACTAGAAAAGCGCTATATAAGAACAAGTCCATTTACCATTTAAGTCTGGATGAGGTTTATTGCATTTGTCAAGCACAGCCCAAGACTCTTTCACATCTCTAAAAACATCAGGGTGACCGACTCCCCTATCCTCTTTCAAATTAACACCTGATGCGACACTTAGAATAAAAGGGGGTGGAATCTCATCCAAAACACAAGCTTGACAGGCAGCAAAACTATATTCATGTATGAGACTAATTATTTTGGATAACCTGGATAATAGAACATAAGTAACCACATGCAATTTATAGTCTGCAAACAGATACCTATGACCCAATTTACAGAAGGAAACACATCGTCAGTTCAGTCAGAAAATGCATCTGGAGAATGTCACGCTAAGGCTCCTGACCACACTTCAAACACATCTGAGGATACTCAAGACGGACCAGTCCGATTTTTCCGAGCAACCGCAACACCAATTTCACCTGGCATTAAATTCAGTGTGGACAAAAGATGCAAATGTTCTGCCAAAACCTACAAAGTAAAAGAAAGCTTGGAACTCATTTCTGACCAACCCCATTTAAAAGGCAGTCCAATTTTTAGTTTCCAATCATTTTGGGTAAATTTACATCCCATCTGTGATGGAATCCTTTTGTGAAGAGAATTTTAAAAAAAAATCCATAAATTTTAATAATTATTACTAAAACGAGTATTAGAAAATAAAGAATTCAAGCAAAAAAAGTAAATAAGATTTAAAAAGAGGTTCATTTTGCCTATAGCAACTTTTCACTCATATGAAATTGAGACTATCACCGTGACAACAAACCAAGGGGTGGGTTGGGGTGGCTGTCAGAGACTCCTAGAGATGAGGCAGAGGAATACACGTAAGACATGGTGGTAAAAAAACCCACACTTGGTCGTGATTACCAGTCAGGGTGGGGATTTCTTCAATGCAGTGAGATGTCTCCTTGTTCAGTGGACTCAAGACACTTCTGACATCTGACAAAAACATGTGGGTTGCCTTATATGTGCAAAAAAAGTGCCCACACCAATGATCAATAGAAAATCCTAACAAGTTTGGCAAGTACTGAGTGAAGCCACAGAAGACAATAGGGTCCACGCCTTGATTCGGGCCATTTGCAGCACCGGTAGGTAATAGCAGGGAAGACTTGAGTAGGAATTACCCTGCTACCCTGACACATTTTACAACATATATCATACCACCATGGTTAAATATTTTATGGATGATAGAGCAGTAGCATATCTCCTTGTATGAATAGTACTGAGTTAAATGGCAGCATCTAAGTAAGAACAACATCATATGCAAGGGTCTGTGTTCATTTTTAGAATACTGCATATAAAATGGGTTGACCTCATTGGGTCAGTTGGGTCCATTTCTAGTCCTGGTTAAGTGAAATTACATGTAAGATATTGGCAATATCTACATTTAAGAATGGACTTACAGACGTCCTATTGTCCAAAGTTTCTGGAGGTGGCAGAATGTTTCTATGTGGCAACGCTAACCCATCAGAAAAGCTAAAAAAAAACAGAAAGAATAACTTGACAATAATTTCTGACTGCCAAATAGCTCTCCTGAGTTTTTGTTACCAATAGAGCCATGCTATAGATCTCTTGTGTAAACCCCACCCAAATAAGGCAAACTGGAACATGAAGACAAGAACCCTCCTGGCAAACGTTACAGTCAAGCCCTTCAAAAACGGTTCCATGCAAAGATGCTCTAAACCTTTAAATAACGGGCAGCTAAATGGGTATTTCTACAACTTAGCCATGAGTTCATTATTCTCAAAATTTCTATCTAGACTGCCAGTGATAATACTGACACAGCCATGCCGTGTCTTATGCAGTAATGGACATTCTGTCCATAATCCCAGCTGAAACCAGTCCAGGCGATAGAAATTCAGCACAAAGACAATTGAAAATACTCAAAAAGAAAAACTCAACTTTAAGCAATCGCAATCAACAGCAATCTAGTGATATTTAATTTAAGGAAAAAAATGTCATGATTAGATTCTAATACATATTATTGTTTCCTCAGTTAGGACAAAAGGCTTAGTAAACATAACAGACAGAATGAGTGAGAGGTCCATTTTTACATGTCCCAATTAGTCTCCACATTGTGGGGGTAGACACAAACTTAGATGGAGCTTAGGGAATTAAAGCCAGGTGCCCTTCTTGATGCCCCAAAGATAGGTTCAAAATCACTTCCTCTGGCTCATCAGCTCCTGAAGTGTGCACTCTACCACTGAGCTACCACAGCCCCCTAACAGACATAATGTACAGATAAAACTTAAACAAGTGTTTCTGCTGTTCATCATAAAATTGACCAAATTAACACAAAACTGGAGTTCTGTTTCCTTCATGGGTCATTTCTATGAGCATATCGTAAAATGTTTTGAGTGGTCACTGGACTAGAAAAGCACCATATAAAATGAGTCTATTTACCATTTGTTTTTGTCTATGGAAGGAAAATCCTGGCTGTGGGAGGCTTCTCTGGTCAGATGTAGAAACAGACAAGGCTATTTGGGGTAACCAACAGTCAATTTTACCATCTGCTGCTCAACTTGCTGGCACTCCATTAAATCACTGCCCAATAAGATTAGAATGGAAACTTGTGGGGACCTTTCGATTTATCTTGGCAGCTAAAATACACATCATGGTACAAAGCTGTGCTGTGCAATCATTCTTCCCGCTATGCGGTAATATGTCTATGTGTGTTGTTGAGGCACACATATAACAAAGAAAGGGATGAAGAGTGTGTTGAATTTTGGTTTCGTTACCTGTCTTTGTGCAGATGTCGCCAACTGTATCTGGCAGAACTTAACAGCTTGGTCAAGGGCAACATCCTCATCAACCTGAAGGACCGGAAAACAGGCAAGGTGCAGATGTTAGAGGCAAAACATCTATCAACTTTTGTGTAATTTTAACTTTAACAAACCATTATGTTGATTTCACTCTATTGGTAGAACTTTGTGGTATACAGAACTAAAAGAACTTCACCACATGTATGTCAAACTAGAGCAAAGGACAAAGGAAGGACAGTATAATGTTTATCTAATTGTCCTAACAAATGTTTAAGTATGTCAATATATCTGTATACCAGTGCCGACAAGACATAATAATGTAATTTATGTCATAGCCACTAGGATCTCTTTTAGCTTCCATCCATCCATCCATTGTCAACCGCTTATCTGAAATCGGGTCGCGGGGGAACTGGAGCCTATCTCCGTTCTCATTGGGCGAGAGGTGAGGTACACCCTGTATAGGCCGCCAGTCTATGACAGGGCAGAGCAGTTAGGGGAACAGTGTCTTGCTCAAGGACACCTCAACACGCTTCCCTACAGGACCGGGGATCGAACCTGCAACCTTCCGATCGCCAGGCGACCGCTCTACCCACTGAGCCCTTTGAGTTGAATCCCACATGGCGGAAAAAAATCAATTTTTGAATACAGCTGGTTTTAAGAAAAATACAGCTTTCATAATATGCTTCGAAAAAGAATCATTAAGATAAGCCTGCAGAAAAGTCATGGGACACATTTGGTCCTCTTTCAATGTGTTTTTGGGTAGAAGGTAACCCTTTTATAAAACAGCTTGTCTCTATATAATTGGCGAATGAGAACAGTGCTGAGACATTGTAGTCAGGTTGGAGTAAAATAAGCCTTGGTGAGGACCTTGGCAAGGCCTTTCAAAGCCGGTAGAGTGGCTGCTGCAGTGTCATCGACAGGCAGTGTTTTGATAACACCACAGTGCTGTTGTGTGAGCACATTCTCAGGCAATAGATTGAGCTGTGAGATTTGGCAGGGTGGGGTATTGGCATTGTGATGCATGGCTGAGCCTCAGTATGGGCTCAAGCTAGAGCAGTTTTTATCCTTCAAACTGAAAATATTTCCCAATGAGAGTGAATGCTCTGTCTGCCTTTAGAACAAAAGCTTTGGGGGGACTTAAAAAGATTAGTGCTGTAGAATGATCGGAACAAGAAAAAGAAGACCCAGATTGAAATTCACATCCATTCTATTCAAACTTTCTAAAACTTCCTCTGCCAAACCCTTAGCAAGGTGGACAGGTACAAATCTAAAGTATAATTCCATGCAGCTATGCTATACAGTACAGTCTGAAACTGACAGAACTGTTAGCCAGCCATCTGCAGTTTATGACATAGGATCCTCCAGCAGAAGATCCCTTTGGAAGAAAGCAAGATAGATAAACTGTGCAATTGACTTATTGACTCAAAACTGACATGCAAATCATGCAGGGTATTTTTTGTCCAAAACGTAGTGAGGTAAATGTGCTCTCCTGTTGTTAACTCTTCAAGCAAAAAAGATAATATAGCTATGATAGGGAAAGAATCGATAAAGAAGTGGCCTAACTCTCTGCTTGTATCTCCTCTCTTCTAATGATGCAATTAGTATGCTTATCCATCCATCCAGTCAACCACTGATCTGAAGTCAAGTCCCAGGAGATATGCTTATGTGAAATTAAAAGAATATATCTCCAAAATAGTCACAGATCATGGAGGCAAAGGCTGTAACCGAGCAGAAAATACCCATTCATCTTCTAAAATTACCAAGTTTGGTCACCAGAGGTCTTAACCTCTGATTTCCGGTGTGAGTGCTAACCCCCCCCACACACACACTTTTCTCATCTCCCCTCTGCTCCCTAGCTGTTGAGGATCAGGGCTGTTACTATGGAGAATCCAACACCCCACTGCAGAATGAGTCGAAGGGAGGCAATAAGACATGCATCTTTTCACCTCATATCAGCGGCATCAGTCAGAAGCAAAAGAAGGCGCCATAATTCTTGCATTTGGAATTCATTAAATAATGTATAATCTTGTACCTATGAATTTTCTTTTTCAAGGAACTCAAACACTGTCAGCACAATAGCTAATTTCTTAGACTGATGATTCAACCTGGAAGGTTTCATGACCATTCGACTGTTAGAAATGCTCCAATGGCTAGTCATGTGAAATTGTCTATGGGAAAACCAGATGGATTTTTATTCTGGAAACAAACACCCTCTCATATAAATCCATCCAGTTCTCCATTCCATTATGCCTTGGCAGGCCACAATGAGAAAACTGCAATTTGTGGGCTGGCTTTGCATCACTAAGACACTGCTACCCCATTAACAACATCATCAGTGCAACAACAGCACTTTGGTGCAACCTCCACGATAGGTATGACACGTACTGAGTTATTGAAACAAGAGGTTGATAGTTTCATGGATAGTAATACTGCTCTCCTGCCACTGGGTTCAATCAAAGGAACTCAAGAACGCATAAAACACCAGATGACAATACTGAAAGGATAACAAAATTATTATGAAAGTATTATAAATAGGACAAAATCATCTCACAGTACCTGGCTGTAGACTGACTATGGCTCTGCATGGACTCCTTTTTGTTTTTTGGTAGGATCACTGCTAAAGGTTTAATTGGACTAGAAAATGTCAATATTAAAGAGTTCAAGGAGAGTAAAATTGCTCACATAGACATGAACACACAGATTCAGCATCTGAGTCATGTCATATCATTGTCAACCCCTTAAACAAAGACTGGTCGCAGAACTGCTAGTGCCTATACAAGTGCTCATTGGATGGAAGGCAGAGAAACACCCAGTCACCAGTCCATCCAAGGACAGGTAAGGGGGATTAAGCCCAGATGCCCTTTCTGATGCCCTGCAGTGGGTTTGTACCTGCAGCCTCTTAGCTTGTTAGTTCCCGAAGTGCCCTTTAAACTATGGCCCACATATGTGCATTTGAGTGCAAACAAAATGACAAGAAGTTGGGGACTTTCCTACAATAGTTGCCTTGTTTTAAGGCCATAGCAGCTTTGACACAGCCAAAAGCAAACCAGATAATGGGCCTGAACGAGTTTCCTACTTTAGAAATCATGTCCCTTGCCAAAACTATTAACAGTGACAAGTTATTACTTGCAATGTCCTCTGTTTTACTTAGATCTACACGAGAACTAGGGTCATTTTTGATCCGAGTTATTCTCATTAGGGTCGTAATAACCACAAAGGATCGTTGTGATGCAGTCTGGGACATGAGACAACAGCTCAATGATACCAAGAAAAAGCACAGAGTGGAGCTAATTCAAATAACTCTATCCCTCCAAAATGGAATAATGGTGACACAAAGGCCTTTTGAATCTTTTGAAAACACACATTTTCTTGTACAAGCAAAGACACCAGGGAAAACATGCACTCAGGAGTCTTGTGAGGATACATTTCGGAAAGCTCTTGCAGAGTTCATGCCACTCACAAAAACTATGCCTACATTAGGCCAAGAATTCCCCTCTTAAGTATCTCTGAGATGAGTTCACAACTATGTGTAGACAGTTACTGTGATGCACAAGACCGTTTTCTCTGGGAAACAATGAAATCATACTTTATGGGCTTACTTTGCAGCAGTGACTGATAATTGTGAGAAGCAGGGAAAGTCCCAGATCTCCATTGGGACTTATGTTAGGGGTAGGATTTAGAGAATAGTCTCTCTATATCCATAATGGATATAGAGAGGTGCTCACATCAAGTACGCATTGCTCTGCAGGGTAATTCTGTAAATATGACAGAATAGATTGTTTTCAGTACCTAGTAGCTGTCTGTGAATGCATGATCAAGTGTCTACATCTTGATTTGATATAACTTCAGGGACACAATTAAAGAATGTGTAAGGTGTACCTGTTTTATGAGCATGTAAGTCTCTGACATGATCTTCTCAATCCGGCCCAGGTCATAGGTCATGACCTTTTGACCTTGCTGCCACACTCTGTATGCATCCAACAGTAGGGTTTTTCCAGACTCCACATCCTCAAGAAGCTTCCTCTTTCTGTTGGGTCTTTTCAATAAACCCTGATCCGTCTCACTGGCTGGAACCATGCTCTTAATAGGTGGGGTCTGGAGCTGTTGCCTGGAGCTAATACTCAAGTCCTCCAGAGACAGCTCTGCTGTCCGGCTGCACTCGGCCACTTTCTCCCCACACTCAATTACAGTCCTAGGAGTCTCAAGCCCTGCTTGGCAGCCCACAGAATCCACAGCAGAAGAGGGCTTCCTCCAATGGCCAGTGTCCAGCTCCATGGGCTCTTCTGATCCTTCTTTGGGCACGTCATTCCCAGCAGTCCCTACCTTTCTAGACAGTAACTCTTGAGGCTTATCCTCCTTGTCTGTGAGCTGTGGGGCTTGACCAAGTTGTGGCTGGGAGACCTCCTTGGGTTCTGTGTCAGGTGCTGGGGTCCAGGTGCCCTCGGTGAACCCAGGCTTCTTAGCCAGCGAATGTTTGCTGTCCTCTGCATTAGGCCTGTTGGATATTTCTGTTGTGGTCATCTCCCCCATAGAGGGCACGGATGCTTTGGAAGACTGATCAGACACCTAAAAAAGAACAGAGGCTGTCACAACTCAAAGTGGATACATGCCGAAAAACTAAAACATGAGCTCCTCTCAGAATGTGTACACTTCCTTACCCCAGTGAGTTTGTCCAGATTATCCTCCAGGACTTTTACAGTTAGGAAAAATGCTCTCTTGGCCAAAACCTGGCGATCCACATCCCGTAAATACTTCCTTCAAGGAGTGGGAGAATAGGAGAGAACATGACAGCACGTGAGAGTGAGAAAGAAAACCTAACAGATTATTTATAACTTGAACACAGTTCATAACAAAAATCTGTTTAAAGGGCTTGTCCTTACTTCCCCTGGTCAGGGGTTCTCTGGAGCATGAAAGAGACTTTCAGCAGTGTGTCGTGGTCCTTGAGCTGAGACAGCACCTCCAGTAAGAGAACGATGGATCGGTTCATATGAGATGCAAAACTGCCGGGGCGATCAATTTCATCCACTGGAATACGCCAGATGCCCTAGAGATGGATGAATAGTACAAGAAAACAATAGGTGAAAAAGAATCAGTCTAATGCTGCTGTGCCTAAACCATTTCAAAAGGAAAGGACATTGAAATGGAATGACACACGCTTTTATGTAGCCTTGACTTTTAAGTTTACCTTGAGCTCCTTTCGAAACTATAACTCAGTATCAAATCACAATCCAACACAGATATATATCAACCTCAATAGATGAGGTGGCTGAATGGGATCTCAATAGGCCAAAACGAAACTGATTCACTGCAACTGGTTGTTTCAGTTGAATGTGGACAAACTGAAAAATGATATACGTTTGTATTTTTATAGCCTGTTCACCACCGTGCATCATTTTAGAAACAATGCAGAGTGCCAGCACATGAGGAAACAATTAACAGGAAGACATGGAAAAATCAAAAGGGAGAGAAAGGAGAGGAGAAGGCCAGAGGAATTAATGTGAGCTAAAAGCATGGCATTCATGGAAGGAAAGCCCTAATAAGGGGATGGAAAGAATTGCTGTTGGAGAGATCCTGTAGACTGCCTGGTCATTGTGTGTATGTTTGTGCAGCATATGTGCATGGCGTGTGATGATGTCTGTGTGTGGGGCTGGGGAGGTTCTCATTCTGTGCAGACACCCTAGGCAGCCTCATTAGTGCCCTGTTCTGTCTGGCTTTATCAAACCATTAGGAATAACCAAGTACATCAGAAAAAGCCTGCAGGCCTGCTACTTTTTCATCCACGCGATGCTAAAGAACGACAAATTCACTGCCGACACAGGCAGACCTCATTTGGAGAAAGAATGATAAGCTGTTTTTGTGGCAGCTGAGTCAACCTGTCCCAGTGTGCACATGTCCTCTCAGTGGGGCGAGCTAGGTCAGGTTCAGTGCTCCGAAGCAAGCAAATGTGAATGAAGAGGGTGGTCAAGGATACTTTAGTGCAGTAATGAAGCATTTAGCACAGAGCACAGCTTCTGGCATCAGCGTGCATGTGTAAGGTAAAGAAAAAAAAAAACTAGAAGAAATGACTTAATCAGCAAACAGAGCCCCATGGGGGCCTTGTCACCTCCCTAACACAGCTCCAGATTGTCAGATGACATTTTCAAATCCATTATAGAGGACCCATTCAGGAAAGAAAGGTTAAAAGGAATCTGTCAAATGAATTCATGTTTCAGAAGTTGAACTGTAAAGTCCCGCTTTCTCTTTTACAGCAGTACATTCAGGAATATGATTTGTGGGTTATTTTCAGTTTCTATCATCTCTAATTGCATTTACAAGATAAAATACTTTTGTTGCTTCTGCACACTACCCTGAACAATAATGTATCACTCTGTATCTCTTATTAAGTTGACATTCTAATAACAGCAAACTAATTTGGGATGGTTTAAGTTTCACAGGTAAAATACTTAAGTATTGGATTATGGCATAGATTCCGGGCCTCTATTCAAGAGTGATAATTTATAATTAAATGATGCAACCATGCAGGGCTTGGGAAGGTTTTAACTTTTCAATGCACAGATTACCAAAAGCCTCTAACAGAAGCGGGACAAGTATGGAAATGGGGGCGGGGGAGGGCCACATTCACTTAGATAAACAGCTCTACATCAGCGGAGAACCATCCAACCACAGCAAATCTGTTTAGGGAGCACAGAGCCACGGCTTTGTACAGATTACATTGCAACACAACAGATATAGCAGCTTTGTAAGACTTTACTGGCAATAATTTCAAGCTTTTTTTCATGTAAAGGAAAATACGACCATAGGTTAATATTTTCAGCAACAGATGTGATCCTAACATGTGGCTAATGCATGAGCCAAAACCAAACACACATTGAGATGCATTGCAGTGGAGGGAGTAACAAGGGATAAGTTTTGCAAGAGGACCCTAGCAGTAAAGAAAAATATTATTTTCACCAAATAATTTGGTTCCTCATGGAGAGGTAGTTCATTTTTGGCAACAGGTGATGAAAAGAGAAATTACACTGAAAACAAGTTCTAATGTGTAACCTGATTGTGCATTTCAAACGGCAACTTAATTGGCTAACTGTTGTAGTATAACAAGAAATAATTTGTGCTAATCCCATGCTCGAGCAGGCTTTACTTGATAAAAAAAGGGAAAGGGGGAGCAAAAGAGCAGAACAGAGACGAGGATGAAAAGCTTTTGACAGCCGAATTAACAGGAAAGGATCCTCCCTCTGGTTCCAAAAGGTACATCTAACAGGGATGTCCTCAGCCTGCTGTCTTGTTTGTCTCTATTCTTTTTTAGCATACTGTAATGACAGGATCAGGATGGGCATCAAACCTCCTCCATGATGCAAATTATTAACTGTAGTAAACTGGATAACATTAGGTAACTGGTAAGGATCCTTGTAGCCACCAACAGTGACAAATGCTGCCAAAACAGTGCTACTTTCTGATCAACTACCTAATCAAATGCAATTACTGGTTAGTAATAAAAAAGTGAATTTTGTTCCTTTACTGAAAAATATGCCTCAACTCTCACCAGGCAGTTTCCAACTAGCATAAGCATGGGGCTGAGAATTGATTCCAGCTCAGATTTGATCACATGCATGTTTTCTTGCCACATCATCAACCACAGCAGGAACTTGTTTTCTCAACCTATGACTAGTAAATCCCTAAATCCTTCAGCCAATATCACCATTAACAGCCAACAAGGACTTTGTTATGGATGATATTTTTAGAAATGAGGCTCTAAGGATGACTGTTTATATTCCCATGTGCCTGGATGAGTAGATAAATATCAAAGTTTATCTGTGTTTGTCTGCTGTATTTTCTAGTCTGCTAAAATGAATAATCATCTTCCCTCAACGTGTTAACCTCAGCTTGTAAGTGCACAGTGTACTCACATCACCTCAGGCACAGACGAGGGCTTCGTGTCCGATTATATCAAGCCACAAAACTCACAATACAGGAAACTGCCTCTACTACTACAGTTTGTTTTCTGTGTGTGATTGGTCAATTTTCCTACAACAACACCAGCCTGAGCCTATGAGTTTGGAAAAATAAGCGAGCGAGGCAGAATGAAAACCAATCCACGTTGCCAACACAAAGCATTCCTCTGGACTTCCTCAGACTGAGCAATATGCCCGTCCTCTTAGTACAACACTGAGTACACAAACTCTCCAAACAGCAGTGGAACACCACTCCCAGAGACGGATTAAAATGGTCTCCCGTGCCCTTCTGTCAAAGCCTGTGGGGAAAGAGAGAGGAAGCACAACTCACCATCACCAAGGAAAGCTACTCCACTGGTGCCTGGTGTAAGTATTCTTCTGGACAGTTTCCTGCTGGCTGTAGCAGCACTAGCTGCCCTGGCAGTACCCCCACCCAGAGAGCAGCTCAAGCTCAGATAGCATGGGGTGGGCTGCATTTGGGCGCCGAGGCTGCGAGAACTGCAGGAGAGAGGAGGAGGCAAGAACAGCTGTACACAAGAGAGCAGGACAAGGAGGAGTAGAGGATGGCAGCGGCCTTGACAAGAGGAGAAACAATGCCGGCGTCAGAGCCTGTGGGCTCAACGTGCCACTGAAAGACGAGCAGACTCGTTCTTCTCCTGCTTTCCAAACCTGCCATCTCAAAACAAAACACCCACACTCCCTCCTCACTCTTCCCTGACCCCAGCCTGCTTGAGTTATTTTCCCCTCCTCCTCCCTTTTCCTTTTTACTATACACATCATACAGCCAATCCCGTTTGGTCCTTGCTAGCCAATCCATGGTGTGCAGGATAACTCCCGCCCATTGGTGCACACCCACACAATGCATACACAAACAGATGAGGGAGAGAGTGTAGTGGGGAAAGAGAACATGAGCGCATGAGGAGTAGAACGATAAAGAGCCGGAGGGAGGGGTACAACACGAGCACCCTCAAGACAGAGAGCAATAGGAAAAGAACATAAGCTGGTTCAAATATGCCCCCAAAGCAACGAGATAAAAAGGTACTGGAATGGTGAGAGGATGACACAAACAAACAAAAATGAGTGGGGGGGATGGGCACATTTTTTTATGCAAAAGCCACCCAAGAAGCAAAAGAACTGGGCAGAAGATGAAGAATCCGGCCTGAGTAGAAACAATAGTGCTGCCACACAAGTACAAGTATTTCCTTAGCTGACAGAGCGCCAACAACAGCTCTCACCTTCCTTTTGTCTCTTTCATCGCTGGCTGTGTCTCTCCTGCTGGTCACCACAAACATACTAAGCAAATAGACCCTGTTTTTCCTGCTTCCTGTAATTTGAATGTGAAGAAACAACAACCAAGTAGAACGAGCTTGCGCTCACTATAGCTTAAGGGGAAATGCTGCAGCAGGGAGCATACTGGTGAGAAGAGTAAACCTTCGAGATACAAATCCAAAATATAAACTTACTCAAATACATATACTCATCTGGCTCAACATTCCTCCCCTCACCAAAACCAAGTACAGCCCCACCGACAGTTCACTGCACAGTTGAATAGACAAAATGTTGGAGTCATACATCACTATTGTAGTGGTATACATTTCCAAAAACACACAACACGCTAAGCTAAATTACTACAATGCAACAGTGAACCCTACCTACAAACCAAGTAACAATCAATTTGTCAAAGCTGACATGAAAGTTCCCTCTTTAGCACAAATACACCTATATGGAATACTGTTTGTCTGAGCTGTAGAAACAAGGACTTCAATTTTTCCCAGGTGGTTGAAGGACTGTGGCTGTGTGAGTGGGAGGAGGAATACACACATGTACATGAGTGTGTGTGTTTGTATGTGCAGGATATCTTTCTTTCTTTTTTTTGGGGGGGGGGGTGAACAATCATAATGTGACTCTGGAAGATCTGATAGCAGAGAAAATAATTATTGTGTAGCTACACTGTTCATATTTTTCATGACATATCAAATAACACACCCAAACACTATCAACTCCAGCCTCTGTATCCTATTTTTTCCTGAAATTAACTTTGAACATACTTTTTTAAATTAACAGCTACATAAAGCAATTAATGCCTTGAATTCAGTCCCCCAGCACTTCTTTCTGCTCTTTAATCACCATGACTTTGATTGCAAGAAGTAATAACTCCAATCCAACCGCTGTAAATGAATCTAGTTGAGGGGAGTGTGCTGGCCTTCCCAAAAAGTAGTTGCCTTGAAGGCTAAAGGCAATAAATTATGCAACACACTCAACTGATCTGGGGTGCTGCAAAACAGCAGTATATGGGTTACTTTATGTAGCCTTAGTTTATACAACCCAGGCAGAGCAAAAAGGAAAGTAGGGCATCACGTCTCATATAAGGAAATTGAGTATACACTAACAGGCCAATATGAAAGACTGGTCTCTTGAACATCTAGAATGCATACATCCCCTCATATATCAGATATACTCCACTTCAAACTCACCCAGCTTACTGTGCCAGCCCCCATCTACCAGTGGATTATGAACTTCCTAACAGACAGGGGGCAGCAAGTGAGGCTGGGGAAAAGTACATTCAGCAACTTGACAGTCAGCACTGGGGTCCCCCCTAGGGCTGTGTGCTCTTCCCTCTACTCGTATCCCTCTATAGAACTAACCCCACCTCAGGACACCTGTCTGTTAAACTCCTGAAGTTTGCAGTCACACACAACACAACCATAATTGGCCTGCTCCAGGATGGTGATGAGTCTGCATGTAGACGGATGTAGAACAGCTGGTCCTCTGGTGTGGCCACAACAATCTGGAGCTGAACATGCTCAAAACTATGGAGATGACAGAAGACCGTCTGGATACAATACATGTCAACAAACACTTTTAGGTTGGCAGTCTGAACAATTCCCATGTATTCGGGTAGAAGTCTTGAAGGACAATGTGAAGTTGATTGCACTTCACAAGCCAGTGAATCATTTGCCGCCGATCTCAGCACAGGAGAATAGGGGGAAATACTGGATGAACCAAAACTAATACACCGTATTCACCTCACTGCCACACACAAGAGCCACTGTCTCTAATCTAAAGACTCCGCTGTAAAAAATACAATTTCCAGAGGAGGACCAATCATAGTCACAGTGGGAAATCATCTTAGGAGCAGCAAAAAAAATGAATTTTCCCATGGCTGAGCAATGTTTTCTCACAGATATTTTATCAATAAAAGTCAAGCAGTACAGCAGATATTTGCCTTTGTTTATTTTATATCATTAAAACTACGATGGTTGAACGCAATGGAAGTATTCTTACTGTCATTTTAGTGCTTTAGAATGAATTAAAATCAATCACCAGAGCAGCCATTCACCTTCATTCGTTATCTAATAAGGGTTTAGAAATTATTTGCCTGATCTCTATCATTTCCTTTCAGACTTGGTAGCTTTCATGCAAGGGTCCTCCTACAAGTCTGCATTATCAACAGACTGACAGGGCAAACATTTCTATTTAGGTAGAATTTTTAGCTTGAAGATTGCATATCAGCAATTTTTCATATTCGATTGACCTGGACACTTGGTTGCTGCGCAAGTCTTATGAGCTGTTCAGATGTTGCATCCGTTGCTCACACAACTTTGTAACAGAAATTACCTAATTAACTCATAACCAAATGCAATGTTGTTGCATTAATTGTGACGTGCTTGTTTTTGAAATGTGTCCGCAGAGCACCAAGATGGGAAAATAACTTTTTTGAGTGCAAGTGCACTGCAGACCATGTGACATTGATAAACCAATCAGCTCTACAGAGCTTTCTTTACCCTTTCTGTCTGGGGACAAATTGGGCAGCAAAGCAACTTTGAGGGATTTACAGTACAGGGGGCTGTGGTAGCTCAGTGGGACAGTGCATGCTTTGGGAAATGATGAGTGAGCCAGATGTTATGGGTTTAAACCCACTACAGGGCATAAGGAAGAGCATCCAGCTTTAATCCTGATTATTCCATCTAAGTCCATGTAGTCAGATGTAGGGACTAATCGTGACATGTAAAGATGGACCCCTCATAGTGCTGGAAATCCTTTTATCTTTGTTTAGACTTTTTTTAGTTAAGTTGTCTAATAATCAGTAAATTACTAGAAGTGGTTCAATCCCTGGGCCCTACAGAAAGCGTGTTGAAGTGTCCTTGAGCAAGATACTGAACCCCAACTACACAAGCCCTGCGTTGGAATTAAGACCTGTCCAGGGTGTTTATCCTCTTTTTGATCAATAAACACTGGGACAGGCTCTAGCATGACTCCACAACCAGACTTCAGATAAACGGTTGATGATGGACGGATGTAAGTTTGTTTAGTCAGGGAAGCTTACTGCTAAATTACTGCAACTTTTTGTAAGAAATGGCCCAAACAACAGACCATCAAAGGCCAATTGTGATGTGAACCCGTTGATGCTCTTCATGTTTTGATGACCTTCACTTTTAACAGATTTTGTTTGCTTATTAAGCACAGGTTGCCATGGTAGTGAAACTTCATAAGCACTTTGGTTGAAAGGATGGAAGCAGCACGGGTAGTTTTTTTCATGTGTTTTTAGATTCAATATCTATATGGCCCCCTAATAACGGCAGGAAAAACACTGTTTTTTTTCTGTCCGTGTGTGTGTGTGTGTGTGTGTGTGTGTGTGTGTGTGTGTGTGTGTGTGTGTGTGTGTGTGAAGGGGACATACATGTGCCTGGTGGCGCTTGTGTCTCCCCTCATTGATCTACACTCATTGCTTTAGATGACATCGATATACATCATGGTATCTCATTGAATATGTTAAATATCATATTCATGTATACATCTGAGCACTTACTGCAATTTCTTCTAAAAATCTAAATAATCCAAACACCCCCTTCTCTTCACAAGTCATCCACAACACCCAACCACAAAATTTTAACCTAGACTCTGCATTTGACATTCTTACGCCTCTTTAGCTATCATAACTTGTAGTTAGTTTGTGGATATAGATGCTGGCCTACTACTCATAAATCTTTACCAACACACATTCAGCTTTCCAGGAGGCCTTTTAATCGTCCATGTAAAAATACAAGCTTTAAATAAGTGACAACTGCTGGGCCTTCTGATAACCTTTCAATTAGCGGTGACTTCAATAAGCACTCATCTCATGTCCAGAATAGTGTTAATATTAAATAATTTCTGCATTGCCCAATGGGAGGGAGGGAAGGGGGGTGAGAAAGAGAGAGCGAGAGAGAGAGAGAGAGAGAGAGATAGATAAAGAGAGAGAGAGAGAGAGAAAGAGAGAGATAGAGAGAGAGCTTGGTTAGAAGGGAACAGTAAATCTCCAACAGTTGGTGCAGCAGAGCAGCAGGTTTGCCTACAGAAGGGGGCTCTGTGAGAACCCAGTGGGAGCCAGAGCTCTGTTGAGCTTTTTGCCAGCTTAGACCTGGATTCCATACATCTTATCTTCCAGTCTGTTTCCAAAACTGTCCCACAGTGGGCTTCAGAGCCCAAAAGCTATACTCCTCAGCATCTTAATGCATGAACACAATGAAGATAGGTTCCAAGATATGGGGGTCCCTACATACTATGAAGTTCTGCCTGTTTTACTTGGTGCATAAAAAAGGAGATCATTTAGGCTTTGAAAAATAAATCAATGGTGATGAAAGCAGGGGGGAGGGGGGGCATGGCTCAGTGGGTAGAGAGGTCATCTGGTGATCAGAAGGTTGTGGGTTCGATCCCCGTATCTTCAGAGAAGCGAGTTGAAGTGTCCTTGAGCAAGACACTATTCCCCTAATTTCTCTACCCTATGATGGAATGGTAAACCTTCAAGGGTGTATCCCCGCCTTTCACCCAATGAGAACGGAGATAGACTCCGGCTCCCCTTTGAAATGGATGATGGACAATGGATGGAATACATGCAAATTTCCCCTCGTCTGACTGATAAAGGAATATTTTATCCTATCTCTTATAAATCCTCATTTTACCTCTGGGCTCAGGGAGACTTTGGAGTGGGCACAATTAGTGGTGTTCCTGGGTGGGGAGCTGGTAGGGCAATATGTTTCATCATTGCAACTAGTTTCTGCCACAGGTGGTGGGGTGCCTATACCACTGCGGGTAGATCTTGGGAGGGATACTGTGAGACTGTGTGTGTTGTGTTTACCAGGAGAGACGTGCTGCTAGCAACTGAAAAGAAGCAGTCTTACCACTTGTATTAATGGACACACATGGAAGGCCTAACCACTCTAAAGGCCATGCATTGGTGGGGCTTCGGGAGAATATGTACTGGACCTGCCAAATTGGGATGAAGGCCAAGGGGGAATAAACTTTACTTCCTGAGTCAGTGGCAAGTATGCCACTGATCACACCAGAGACCGATCATTGGTTATAATAATGTAAATATTTCCTTGTGGATTGGACCTAGACAGACAGAACTGAAAAATGTCCTTGTGTATTTAGCACATTTAAATGAATATACCAAACCAAAATAAAACTTCAAAATATTTAAATTAAGCTGCTCCCCTGAAAATTTAACAAAACAATAAAAAATTAACCCAACATCTAGATGCGCACATGAACAAACTTGCATAAAATGCAAGTTGGTATGCATTTGTATCTTATTAGCCATCTACTTAACATGCAACAAATATGTAAATAACTCTGAAACATTAAAAAAATGTTGAAAACATCCTCCTCATTCTTTAAAACCCACAAAAAATTCAGTTTTGAGAACTATGAGTTGGCTCTAGAAGAAATTTTGATGGTTGTTGAAATGAGTTTTCCTGTCACATTTTCCCTGATAAAAAAAGATTCAACTCTTGCCACAACTGAATGCCACAAGTCATTTTGGGATGTAAGTGGCTTTAAATTTGTTTTGAGATATGTGTTGACATAATGACATTGAAGCGGCAGAAAAAACTCAACTTACGTTGAATAGATTTGTCTTGTTTCTTTCGCAGAAAAGTCCTTGTGCTGGCATGTGCTTTAGCTGTTGCCATGGGATACTGCTTCCTAGCAACACATCCCGGGCCCACTGCAGGTTCTGATGGGGATAGAATAATAAAAAAACGATATATGTGTGTGTATATATGTGTGTGTGCGCGCACACACACACACACACACATTTATATAAAATACACACATATGTGCACATGTGTACACACACACATAAATAAGTGGATACATGGAAATAATGATACTAGCAATAGAAATGGATATAGGAATATAGTGGGGGATAAAGCTATAGCCAGAGAAAAAAAGAATTATACACCGATGTATTGTTAATATGCAAATAAGAAAAAAATAACGTGCAAAAAAAGATCATGTACTGCTGCTAGAGAAAAGAAAAAAGATTTACTGTCAGGAAATGGCAAATAACTTTTTGCTGGATACCACGACTCATAAATCAGCATCTATGCCACTGCCATGTGAGATAAGATAAGATAAGATAAGATATTCCTTTATTAGTCCCACTGGGGGAAATTTCGGTGCGAAAAGATAGCAAGCAAATGCCACTTTTCATTTGGCTTACATCACCCTGTGGCAGAAGATACAAGTTATGATAAAGGTTTTCTTTCTTTCTCTGAAGTGAGGCCCACACTGACCCAGTTGATACAGGTTGAACAATTCCCAAAGAGAAAAAGGAGTGCAAAGGTTCTTAGTGCAATAGGTGAGGGGCTGTGAGGGTCACTTAGCTACCAATGAAAATTGTGTATGTAGCAAGTGATAGTGTCATTAAGTCACGACCAAGATGCCTGTGAGTTGGCCTTTGTGGGCACAAAAAAGTGGATTGGTTCAACTGGATAAGAATTTTATTCAGAAACGTTTCGTCACTCCAACGGGACAGTCTGAACTGACTGCAAGCCTCCCTACCCTTATAAACAATGTACTTGCATGGCAAACAACAAAGGATGGTTTCATATGCAAATTTGGTTGTTAACTGCATATGACAGATGTACACTTAGGCCTCCGCCTTTGTTCAATCATGGAGGCACTCTATGTTAAGAGGGAACGGCCATCCTTGAACAAAGGATGAGTTGGGCCCTCCCTTGACCCAGAGCATACAACAATTGATCCGGTGTTCCTGTGATGTCAGTAGCCCTATGTCTACCTTTATCTATGTTTGATTAATAATCCTGCTGCATCTGTCAGCTGTCCGTGTGTGTGATAATGCACCCACTGCACCAGGGTATGCAACGTTATTTATGTTAATCTTCAGGCCTTAAATGATACAACTGTGGTGCATTCAGGCATGTATAGTTGTAATAGCCTGTTCCAGTTGACAACTTCATTTCAGAAACTATAAAGTATGATAGGTCTTGGATGGGCTAAGCTCACTGGATTTTCTCTGAGGCCACCCACACTGGGATATTTGCCCAAACTACAGCAGCCAAGGTGCCTACATATTTGTGACAATGGGAAATGGGGAAGTCTCACCAATCCCACAGACCTCTCTTGGAAGATGCTCTTCAGCAAGACTACCCTGTGGGAATTATGTTTTCTTAATAGATCTTAATAGCTGATGTGCTCATGAATGCTATTATAGAAACCAATGAAGCAATCAAAAGATGGCTGTTAATCACACCAAACAAGTCAACAAGGTATTATTTTGCTGCAAATTCATTTTACACTGCAGCTTTTTTTCACTATTTAAATAGGTTAAGCCTTGGCATCAGATCACATAGAAGAAGCAGATGAAGTAAATATGTACGTTTAATCTTTTTAAAACAGTGGGAAAAAAAGGAGACTGTTAGGATCCTCCAATCTTCAAATCTTTTTGAACCTCATAGAACGAAAACTGCAATAATGTAGTTCAACAAACAGAATGCTGTCAGAAGGATCCCACTACTGTAAAGCTAAATACTATCTCCTTGTGCCAAACTGGCAGAGACAGAGAGCACTGCGCATCCACCTACACACACCTCTGCCCACTGGGTCTTGTGGCCAATGCACATGCTGTTTCAGCACCTTTTGTAGCACTGTGGAAGGTCTGCAAGCCCACAGGAAAATCCATAGGAAAGAAAAATTATTAAATAGAACTGGCTCAAATATGAGGTTCAAAAAAGTGAAATGAGATAGTCATGAAATTATAGAGTTAGAAAATAATAGGTCATCCTTTGTAAATGTCAGCATTAACGGCAAACGTTACTGGTGACTGGAGTACGTCTCAAATTTAATAGGCATGACACCTAGCAAACAGCTGCAAGAATGTGCTAGTAGCAGAAATTAGCATGGTAGCATCAAGGGTAGACTGACCTGATGGGTTTTGCTGGTGGTGTAGAAAAAGGCCAGACGGTAAAGACTCTTGTAGTGCTGTGGAAAACGCCCAAGGCATAGAAAGAGTGCACGAACACACAACTCCAGGAGCATATGCTTCTGGTCAACATGCTCTGAAGGTAGGGCTTTGGGCACCTCAATCACCTCTGGGGGTTGCTCTGGTTTTCTTTTGCCCTCATTAGCTAGGGTCTGAGGACTGACTTGTTGGGTAGAGACAGGCTTCACAGGGGTGGTTGTGGCAGGCAGAGGATGAGAACAGGGCTCCATGGAAATCTTGGTGTTCATTGTTACTAGCATGGTTTCTCCTACTTCTGGGATATCTTTATCCTCCATCTGGCTGCCAGCTCCTCCCCCCTCATTGTTTTTTTCGCCAAGTGATGCTAATGCAGGATTGAATTTAAACATTTTTTTTAAGTTAAAACAGTTAAGATATTACCTCACTAGCAGAGTGTCAGTGTAATTTCTACAATTCCCTTGCAAACAAACCTGCGTCATCTGCTGCATGAGGGCCTTCCTTCATAGGGGTGGTGTTTTCTGATGAGGAAGGGCTCGCCTTCCCTGAAACCAACTTGTGACTGCTGTCTTGGGAGCTGGCAGGATCAGTGAAGACATCCTGGGTGGAGTTTGAGTCAGACAGCAGCACCACCTCACTGTCCTGACTGTGATCTGCCAGGGGCAACAGAAATACACAATACAGGTCATGTGGCCAGCTGTCTGGCCTAGGAGTGAGACACACAACTTTGGAATATAAAGGAAACACTGTTAGGTCAAAATGCAGAAAAACATGAATTTTGTTAAAAATATTACTCATATACAGTGTTGCTCTACACAAATAAAGGGTGTGAGTTTTGATTTAAAGTCCCCCCCCAAGATGGTTAATAAATCTATAACCAAATTAGTATTAATCAGTATAAAAATGCCTCAAATCAGGAGTGCAAATCAATTGAAGCAATCTGCAGAATCAAATGGTTATTGCCATGCAAGAAACTTCATTTTTTAGGGATGACCCATAAAAATTGAATTAAATAATACTTAAAATTACAATGGACTAGACAAAATCAATCACATAATTATCGAATTAATTGTTAGTCACACATTCATATCAGTGCATTACTATCAGTGCATTGCAAATAACTGATTTCAATTATGTTATGAAGGAAGGGTGGCCTGCTCTTGTACAGCCTAAAATAAAAATACCAGCATTTATCTTAATTGCCTTGTGCAGTCAGTAAGAAGACTCTTTGGCAGGGGACTGCAAATAACAAAATTGGCAGGACACCAACAAAATTTTTTCCCGAGAACTCAAAAGACAATTCGCAACAATTTGCTAGGATTAAGACCAAGATCACAAAGGCTCGTGCAGAAAAGATGACACATAATAATATACAGAGATAAAAAGATATGTTTTTATGAGAACTGTTGAAAGTTGCTATGACAACTTTTAAATGTGGCCTGTGCTTCCGATAAGAAAGCACCAGTGTTGTTCAGTAACTGGATTTGGACTTAAAACTAGCTTCTTAAAGTTTGGTGGGTATTAAGAGCAGTACCATTCATGGAAGCAAGCCACATTGAAGACCTGGGCAGGCAGTAATCATGGTCAAGCTTTGGGAAGGCTGTTGAAGATATGGGGAGCTTGTTTTAAAATATTGTCAAGCAAAGCCATTTTCTAAACTGATATAAAGGAATTGAGATTTAATATTTTCTTTCATTAAGTGTTACAAATAATTATCGAAAACTTGAGTGCAGCCTTGCTTCAACTCCCCTTGACAACTTCAGAGTCTCATTCAGACTTAAGCCAATCACTGAGAGAACACGCCAAATGTGCAATGAAATAAGTGTGGACCTTGGGAGACTGGCAACTTTCTATTGACACCCATGTTCTGCTTTACTGTAGTTGTCATGCCATAAAGCTTCTCAAAAACACATTTATTTACATGATCCTTTCGCTCCTAAACCAAGAGACTCTAGGCAGAGGGTTCATTTAGCAAAAGAAACACAGGCTATATCCTATGAATCAATAATCTTGTAAATATTGGTAGAACCAAAGATAGAAAAGATCACTGACTTTTTTCATTGTGTTGCAAGAATTGGCCTGCTTATCCGGTTTCACTGTAGTATGCACACAGTCTTAGCATTCTTTTTTCTCACAATTGGGGACACTAGCATTACATGTTCAAAAATCAAGATGGAACTATACATCAATAGAGGGAAATCCAAACTCTTTGAGGAGGTCTTACCATTTACTGGCTTGCTAAACGCCACTGTGTCTGTGCAATGTTCGCATGCTTCAAGTCTGAATCAGATCCTAGAGTCTTGTCACTGTGCTTCAACAGGAATCCAAGCCAGATGGATTGGACACCCAAAGGTGAAGTTGTGCACAGTAGTTTATTTTTTTCTGCCTTCTGTCTCAGATGTGTGCCAAACAAAGGACCAGCCACATACATTCTGACATGGCATTTTCACATTAATTAAGCTTAATTGGAAGGGGTAAACAATGGAATCACAGAAGATTGAAGAAAGCTATCTTCTGGAAAACCAAGTATCAGTGCAAATTGAAACCAACACCAAACACAAATAAAATGTGACACCATTCACAGCATGACTTAGTAGGCAGTGATAAGGGAGTAAAGTTGTCCAGCAGTGGAGACATTCACCCCATTAGATCTACATGCATATATAAATGGCAAAGCAGGTGACAGAAACAAGCAGGCAGAGAGGTAGCAGGCAGGTAGGTAGGTAGGAAGGATTCTGGAAAGGGTGACAAAACTGGCAACATGGGCAATATGGCTGCATTGTTAATATACTCAAGCTAAAACATGGCTGAGGGCATGGGGTGAGTAGAAAGATGCTAACTGGCTTTTTTATCCTGGCAATGAATGGTCATGGCTATGTTGTTCCATAAATGATTTCAGTATGTCTGATTCATAATCAGCTTTGCTGCATTAACCTATAGTGGGAGAAGATTGTTGTGAATAGTGAAACTTGCATCTCTTGAGCTCCATTCTTCTTAGTTGCCAATTTATTTCTTTATATATACAAATAAAATTTAAAGGGGGGGGAAATATATGATTCAAAACAATGGATGTCATTGACATTTAGTAATGGATGATAAATGCATGTGAAAGCTAGGAGGTTCCATCTGATTTAAGTACATTAAGTCAAGGTGCAATTATGCAAATGCACACTTCTATTTCCATGTTTTGCTGTATGAGAAACATTCCCACACGCATTATGGGCAGTGCAATATTAAGAAAAACATTGCATGAACTTTTAAAATATCAATATAGATTATTTGAAAATGAATCTCTTAAAATGTTTCAGTGGAGATAAAAATAAGTCTGGAATTGTAAATATTTTACAACTTTAAGACAAGTCTGTGATTAATTCCTTTAGCGTGTGATTCAGTATCAATTCTTTGGAATAGACCAATTAATTTTCTTATTGTATTGAGCAGAAGGGGGCTGCCCAAGCTCAGTGGTAGGACCACACTCTTCGGTAAGTTACGAGCCAGAGACTGCGGATTCAAGCCCACTGCAGAGCATCAGGAAGGGCATCTGGCCTTAATCCCCCAAACTCCATCTAAGTCTGTATCCTCCCCCACAATGTAGAGACTAATTTCGACACGGAAAAATGGACCTCTCAGTGTATGGTACCAGAACCTAACAAGAATCAAGCAATTATTATTATTAAGTATAACAAAAGCTTGGCCATTTGATTTGTTTTGCTGCAAGCTTGAACAATTAAGAAAAATCTGCATCGCTCAAACGCTAGAAGTTGAGTTGGTAGGAAAGCAAAATGAGGATGAACAACATTAAAATGGATGTGACACAATTATGCTAACACAAAAAACACGCACACGCACACAAACACACAGATACATACACACAAACAAACACAGAGAGTTGAAGCTCTCTATCAAACTCAACTTTCATACTTTTTGCTAGTGAGAATATGGCTGCTAGTTCTGTGCAGCAAAGCAATAATTTTATTGGTAGCCATATTGCCCATTTCACAATATCCTAATCACCCAGTGGGAATCATTATTAATGAAACCAAAGCCATTAGCATGGTGATTAGCCTTCTGAGTACTCCCCAGTGCACTTCCTGTCCCAGTACATTAAAGACCCAGGGGCAACCCCACAGGCAGTGTCTAGGACTGGGACTGTACCATCAGCCTGCTGCTCCTCATGCTGCTGCTGTTGCTTCTGCTGCCACTGCTGCCGCCGTAGAGTTTTACGTTTGGCGTAATCGTGGTCGACTGGTGTGGCCATGTAAGGGGGGGATGTCAGACCTGGAACAGTATTGGGAGGAAGGGAGGTGCTGAGAACAGTAGGTGTGCAAACTGATGAACAGAGGGAGTCTTCATCCATCACTGAGGGAGGTTTCTCTCTGGAACGAGTAAAGGACAAGACAGACGATGATTTTTAGAGCCCAATAGACAGTACGCTGATACCGATATCTACTGTGTAAGATTGTGTGGCTCACTTTTCATGGGACCTGGGCATACTTGGCATACTCTTTTCCTCCCCTTTGGCAAATGGCCCTGTGGCTGCCTCGACTAATATGTTGAAAAAGATCTCGTAATCCAAGTCAGAATCACCAGCCTCCAAGAGTTTCAAAATGGTGGCACTTAGACGGAAATATAACTGGAAGGCAAATTTCAGAAAGGGAGGGAAATGATGGTTATCAGCTGTAAAAATCTCACTAGCTGTTAAAAGAAGATGCATATCCACAGCTTTCATTTATTTAATGTAATCTATATAACTAGAGTGTTTAGCTAGCTTTAAACCACCATTAAAATAGAACAAGTAGGATTTACCCAAAAATTATTGTATACTTATACAAAAGCAAATTTTCTGAATCACCACTTATGACCCTCTGAATGTATGTGGCGGTGTCTGTAGCCATCTGTATTTTCATATTTTCTTTTTCTTGCTGTTTATGGGACGTTTCTGGGCATTAACATTTGAGCAGTGAGACTATAAAAATGTAGTGACCAAGTGCCAGAAAAAGATCCTAAGCACATGATCCTAAGCTATGACAATGACAGACGCAGTGCCAAAAAGACACAAATACAGCAACGTGAAACGCCAAATGAACAAAGATCATTCCAAAACAGGGCTGAATCTGGGGTTGGCTTTCACCCACTGGCAACCACAGAAAGAGACGGGGAAGAGTGATGCGGAATTGGCCTGTACACAGATATATTCTGACAACTGTGGTCAGGGGGCGTGCGCTACTGGTGTCATTGAGCCAGGGAGGAGGGCCCAATTTTGAATGTTGTGTTTACAAACAGCAGCCAATAAATCCAACTTGTTCTAATTTGAGAAAGGTAGTTTACCTCCAGGGCTTCCATAGCCAGATCAGGCGGATTATGGTAGTGGATTTTCCGGGGATACCTGGCTGCTTCCTCATGCAGATAGTGTGCTGCCTGTAAATATAAAAGGAGTTGGCATAAATTAAATAAATGTTTTGACAATTTAGAACAAACCTTAAATGAATTTAAAAAAGAGGCAAATGCCCCCTGCCCACTCATCCTCTTTGCTACTCTCCTGACCTCATGGCCCATCCCTTTCCTCACAAGCTAACCTACCTCCACTGATCCAATCAGAACAACAAACATGAGTAATCTAATACATTTTCCAACCAGGCAAAAAAAATCTTCTAATGGTGGGCTGGAGGTCAGCAATCTGCTGCTATCTCTGTAGGTGGGTTATCTAACAACACACAACGGAAGTATATAAAAATGCTTTCAATCATCACCCAATAAACACACATTCAGGTTTACATATTGCCCTTGTTCATAAAGCCTTCCTTGTAATGTAATATATAATGATTTGATACCAATTTAATTAGCAGGTCAATCTATAAAATTCAAAGCCTTCCGTAGTTTGGGGAACTCATTCTGCAATACCACTGGTTGGGTACCTTTTTGTAGAGCTGCAAATATTCCCATGGAGGCTGCCTGCGTTTCTCTGCAATCTTCCCCAACATGTAATGAATGAGCCACTCCTCTTCATCACTGTCCCCATCACAATGTGAGGCTTTCTGGAAACACTGGGAGGCCGTCTCCAGCATTGAGTCTCTCCTCTCTTCCATCTGGAAACAACATGAAATTGTGAAAACATGTGTATACATACATATGCAGATGAATGGGTGCACAGACATGTCCAGTCATGAGTAATGTAAGCCCTCTCAAGGGGACAAATTAGTTTAATCAACAGAAAAGCTTGTGTACCACAACAAGCAGTGACATGGCATATCTATTTAGCTAGCAGAAGTGGACAGAAAAAAGAAAATGAATGAAAATAAGCTCAAACTATGAAATAAAATGTTCTGACAGGAGAGTTCTACAGTCTCATGTAAAGACATAACATCACCTGTTTAACCACTTCAGGGGGCAACTCGTTCTTCCATTGTTTGAGCTGCCGTGAAGCAAAAGAATGCAAAGCGTATGACATTGTGCCATACTCGATCCACAAAGACAGGTTGGAGCAGTCTATCTCCAAGGCTCTTTTGAAGCAGTTGAGCACAGCCTGAGAATGTTTCCAGATTGGTCCATCACTCTTCAGTTCGTTGGAGTTGAGCTTTTCCTGAATACGGCTGGCTCTGGCTAAAGCCATACCGGCCCAGGAGTCAAACCTGGTGAAACACATTTGGACCATGTACCAATGCCATCCAGACATAATCTCTTTATCTTAACCAGAAAATAAACAACGTTTTGGATTGGAAATCTTTTTCTGTAATTGTAAAATACAATAAAAAGGGAAGGCCAACACGTGTAGACTCTAAAGTGGATAGTACCATGTCAATAAAATTAATGTCTCTTGACATAAAGGCTAGTAAAAATAAATAATGACTAATTGTTCATTTAGGAAGTGTTAAGACAGTAAGTTGATGGTGCAAACCTGATCGGACACACACAGATGTCATGCATATAGAACTTGATGGCTTTGGACTGCTCCTTGTTCTTGAAGTGGTAGTCAGCCAGAAGATAGTAAATCTCATTCAGAATTGGAGGAGCTGGGGCACCACCCTCAGGTAGGCAAGGAGCCTTAAAGAGTACAGAATGGTAAATTACTTTTTGTAGGAATGACTTAAGATAACACCATTGCAATGTAGAGGGCTTGGAATAGCCCACATTCACTCACTAAGCATGTCTTGACTGAACCATGCCCTTAATGTTCAGTGCAGGCCACCCACTGACCTTCGTAGTTGTGCCCTCAATATAGGCTGCAACTTCATCCATAGTCAGAATTGGAGTGTCACTGGGGGGAGCAATGCCAGTGAACCTCCTCAGCAAATTGGCCAGGTCGGCTGACACTGTGCTGGTCTTGTAGCTGTCAAATTCTGGCAGCGTCTTGGGCTTGAAATATTTGAACATGAAAAGTGCATTGCTCCAAAGCAGCTCAACCTGCAGTTCAGATGGATTGTAGATTGCAGATTTCCATGGAAAATACCAATATTAGTATTTCATATCACAGTACAAAACCAGAAATACAAAAATGGAAGGAGTGGAGCACTCGTAATTTAATCTATCAATGCACATGGCTATCGTGTGGATCAGTACAATACAACTTCACTTGAATGTGAATCTGATCTCATGCTATGCAACTGCATTTTAATCTCCCAACAGTTTCATCATTTCAACCTTATTTATGTAACTAACATTTAATATCTATGAATAAATCTTTGTTAATAGATCTAGTCTGACTTCATGTTCAAAGATTGGTCCTGCTGATTTCTTCTACGGTTCTGGCTCATAGGGAGCTCTGATACAAAAGAGAAATATAACTAATACTCCTGGGAACATGCCAGCCTTTATGTTCCTCCTTAACACTCAACTTTGAAAATGACAACCATCTAGTGGCCGAATACATTCATTACAGCTGGTGGTGTGTTTGTGGTTGATGAAAAGAACTGAGACCGACACAAATGTGATGGCATAAGAAGAACTTTTAAGTAAATCTCCATGCCAGCTGTGCTTTGGTTCTGAGTGACAATGATGACTGGTCCAGGTTTATGGAAGTCACACAGATAAAATGCCACCAGAATGCCAAGAATAAGCTCCATGCAAACAGCTGTGAATGCTGAAGTGGTGATAGATAATGGCATTAGACAGCAATTTACGATTGAACCGCAGGTGCCGCATTGATTTCCTATGTACACCAGTGTCAAAGAACATTTGGAAAACATAATTATGTAGCCATAATATGATTAAACAAAGGCATGACTAGCACACTACTTAGAGAGATGTGTTTGACCTGTGGAGCAGAGTGGTCCTCGAGATAGCGTGCCTTATTCTTCTTACTGGGGTAGGCATACAAGCAGAAGAAGCACTGCTCCAAGGCCATCTCCAGCTCCTCTTTGTATGGATGAGAGTCATCCTTGGAGGAGGCTACAAGCTCTTTTTTCAGAACTCCAACCTGCATCATACAAGGATGGTATATGAAATTGTTATATGAATGAGTTAACTCAAACAAAGCATTTTAATGCTTGTAGACATAAAACCATACAATAAATGAATAAATACACAGCAACAGAGCAACCACTTCTGTTACTATTGCTTCATATGACCTTCATCCAATACCCTTAATGCTTAGAGCAGGGCAACTCAGTGGGATCATTTCTGTCTAAAGGATAATTCTGCTTCATCACACACAAGTTCAAATATAGACTGTCACTTGAATCTGTCTTATTATGACTTCTGACAAAACAGATATGATAATGAAATTAACAGATAATGAAAAAATATAAATCAAAACATTTCAAAATGGATCTTGATGCATACTCAGTAATCCGGGAGAGGGAATCATAAAAAGAAGCGAATCGGTTCAACTGGAACTCAGAAGTTTATTCAAAAGAAATTGGCACTCAAACTTAAGATGTCACCTGTTTGATTGACATTTTTTATGAATAAACTTCCGAGTTCCAGTTGAACCGATTCATCTCTTTTTATGATTTCAAAATGTAATTTCCTTTGTCCATCTCAGCCTCACTGCTCAAAAGGTTGAATTGATGCTTCAACATTTCCTTGCCAGCCATGCTTTATTATGAAGTATTCAAATAAAATAACTTGAACTGCTTACACAAATAAATTCTCTTGTTTAATTTCCTCTGTTCAATAACATGATGAAATAAAATATATACCAGCATTTAATATCAAATCCCCAAGTGTTCCTTGATTAATGAAAATTTTCATTACCACAGTGTACAAGAGACAACACATTCAATAGGCCTTGAGTAAATAAGTTGTGTAATGCAATACTGCAATAAGATAAACATCAGTCTCTAAATCAAGGTTTCAGATGTGGGATGACAGAAAACTTACAAAGAATTTAAGGAGTGCGCCGTCTGAGTTGCAGCACCAAGACCGACGACCAAGGTACTCGTGGGCTGTACTCAGCAGCATCAACGAGGAAGGTAGCATGGGAGTGTCAGAGTCATCTGAGGATGAGACTTAATGGTATTAGCCAGGGTGACATCTGCTGGGGCACAAACATCAGAAGAAAGCAGGATTTTTGAAGATTGGAATCCAACAAACCTTCATCATCCCCAACAGACATGTGCTGCCGCAGCAAGCAGTCAAAGGCAGCCTCTTCCTGTTTGATAATGCGATGCAGGATAATCCAAGGCAGAACTGAACAGAAGTAAGGCTCCTTTGGATCCTCAGAGATGGTCATGCTAAGATCAATCAGCTGGAACCAGAAACACAACAACCACACACAAATATTAGATCACAAAAGTTTGTTCCTTTTTGCCAGAAAGAACAATATTGTGCTGGGGACATTGCTGACCTGGATGAGGTTGTTTGCCAGTCGGGCCATGCCGGAGAAACGAGGGACATGGTTGAGAAGCTCTGGGTTCTCAGTGAAGCAAGCCTCTATACCATCTAACAGCTGTGTGATAGTTTTTACCCATTCCTCTTTAGCAGTAGGGGAGCTGCCCGAAGTGGAGTTAAGTTGTTGCAAGGCTTCATTTAGGGCCAACTCTGTGCACTCCAGACATTGGTGGTAGTCCTGTTGCTTGAACAAAGAGTTCTACATCACAAGGCAGGTGTGAGAGTAAAATTACAAACTTACATTTGTCACACAATTCAAAATCTTCAAAACAATGCAGAGTCAAGATTATTGTTTTGGTCTCTCTAACCTGGAGCAGCAACAGCTGAGCAGGCCTCTCTGGGACTGAACTGACAAACTCCAGAGGTTTACTCCTGCCACCATAGTTAAGAGTGGGCTGCAGCAGACGCACAACAGACTCAAAGTCTCCAGATACAAATAGACGCTGGATCTCCTCCAAAGACTGACAACGCTCCAGAGATTTTAGCCTCTTTTCAATCTATCCATAGGAAAAGAAGAATACTTGTTCCAGACTATTTTTTCTTGGGGTAAAATATTTTTCTATTAATTCAGTATGAGAAACAACAAGACTGCTAGTTTTTTGGGGTCTATCTAGGATATTAAATTTACAAATTTTGCATGTAATCACATGAAACTATATTTGGTGGATAGTAAAAGACAGCTCTGTATCATGTTAGAAGCGCTTCATGCTGGACATAATTTTTGGTGGTGAAACTATCTTTAAGGGCAAGGTTTTTCAAAAGTAAACAAAATATTTCTTTTTAAATTCTACGTAGTCTTTATAGGGACTGAGGAATTTGTGTATTGAGAAGGTACCTCTTCCACTGAGATTGCAGCATCGATGCGCAGGTTAGGCAGATTGATGATATAATGTTTACCCTCTGTGGTCTTCGGCTTGCTCTGGAGCAGGCCTGTGCAAACATCATAGCTTTCCAAGGCCAGGTCCATTTCTCCCTAAAAAGAAAAAGTAAGAAAGCAATCATTGGGAAGGACATACCTCATTCAAGTCTAAAGTACAAGGATAGAGGGTATTGTACATTGTACTGAATATAAAGTACTTGACATTTTGCAGAGTAGAGCTCTTGTGAGTTAAAAAGAGAGGCAAAAAACACAAATGGACTGGTAATCTTACCTGAAGGGCTAAATAGCGTGCCTTCAGCCAATAAACACGCACCATAATATCGAACCAGTCACTCTCAAAAAGGTCCCTCTGAGAGGGACCCAAGGCTAGGATTAACAGATCACCCTGGTAGTGCTGCCCAGGGAACTCTGTGCCAGTGGCATCACAGCCTGGACCATTAAGATTCTTTCTTGGAGACACTAAAATTTAATTTTGTAAAAATAAAGTAAAAGAAAATTAAAGTCATTATTCAAGAGACTAATATTGCATGCTCAGGTAGAGGCTCCTTCATGAATACTTACAAGTCGTCCCTTTGCTGTGTGACCATTGCTCCAATTGCAACTCCATACATGCCAAGCTCATCATCAACATTTCCTGCAGATGTAACAAGAATTACAGGTCATTTACCATCAGAAATAAGAGGCCTTTTGTTTTTGACAGAAAACAGCTATAAATCCTTGGACACAGCTGAAAGTCAGATATACCCAAAGTCCTATTAAAAATCAAAACAGACCATGACCTGTTGTCCTTATTAGAGTAAGGACAACTGGTAACTGTTGTCCTTAAAGAGTAACTGGGGACGTGCTTATCTTATCAAAAAACTCAGCTCTTTCCAACTGTGTTTCCAATATAAAACAAACTGTTCTTGCTTGTTCACACAAAACAGTAATCGAGGATAAAACAGTGATTAGTGTTTGGACTATGGGAGGAGAGTACTTGGAGGTATGAGTATGAGAGTACTTAGAAGAAAAACTCGAAAACATGAGAACAAGCAAACTACACACGGCAGAATTGGAATTAAACACAGGACTCTCTTGGCCTGAGGTAACAGGGCTAACTAATAAACCACTATAACTGAAAAAAACACAGCTATGGTTAAAAAGGAATATATTTTGCAATAATACTTGGATGAGCCGATACTTTTTAATGAGGCTACCTGTTTGAGTGAGATTAAGATGCCTGTATTGTATGACTAATTAAAAGCCACATAAAAAGGCGAGCCACAGCCAGCATCATAGAAAAAAAGATTATTCTTTTGGATCTATCATTGTAGTCTTCGACTTTTCTATTTTGGAGCCTGGGCCCCATTATGGAGGAACGGGGCTGTAATGACAATGACATTTTAGTTGACGACTGATTGCTATACAAATAACTGTAAAGAACCAGATCATAAGTCCTGGTTTTTATTGTTGGTCAACTGCTCTGAAAGTGACTTGCACAACACAATTTCCTGCACTTCAATGGTTGGATACATTTAGAGTTGCACAGGAAGGCCACATGCTCTTATTGAAAAGGGGAATGACTCATATCACCACCAATTCAAGACCATTCTCTACAGTAGACAGAACCAAACCTCCCCCATGTGAGCAAGAAATATTGGCTGAGTGTGTAATCTGGGGCAAGGGTTTAATTTGAGATTCAAACCATCGTTTTTTTAACTTAATTTTTGCTGAGTTTTTTGTACATGATGTGGCGGTTTCTGCTGTATTTGCAGTTCTATATCAGGAGTACATATGTTTAAACTTAAAATTGTTCATTCATAGCGCTATGCACGATTTGTTGTATGCTAATCATTTATTTCACCCGTTGAAAAGAATGTCTACAATGGATCATTTGATAAAAGTTTATATCAATTTTGCTTTGCCATTTTTCATTAACTGGATAATGGAACTATTCTGGGTAGAGGTTCAGTGGTTACCACTGTTGCCTTAGACCAAGAAGGTACTGGGTTTGAATCCCAGGCCTTTTCTGTGTGGAGATTGTATGGTTTCCCTGTATCTACATGAGTTTCCTCCCGGTGATGCCCACAATGTTAGGGTTAATACTCCTGCCTGTACCCCTGACCAGGGCAATTAGAAAAAGAACTGAAGTTAGTCCCTGGGTGGTGCAGCTGCTCAATGCTCCTATACAATAGGATGAGTTAAATGCAGAGATTGAATTTCCCCAAGGGGATTAATAAACTACACTTTATATAATTTATATATCTTATAATTCCATGCAATTCTGTACAAAATGTATTCTGTATATACAACATCCATTGCACATCTGTCTGTCTTGGAAGAAAGATCCCTTCATTGTTGCGCTCACTGAGTTTTCTTCCTATTTTTCTCCCTGTTAAAAGTTTTCTTTTAGGGATTTGTTCCTCATCTGATTTGAGGGTCTGAGGACAAGCCACTGTGTTACTGTAAAGCCCACAGAGGTAAATTTGCTATTCATGTTAGTGGGCTATACAAATAAAACTGACTTGTTTTTTACCCCAATAACACATTTTTGTCAAGTGCGATTATACTATGGAAAGAGTGTACTCAATTGTCTTTGTTCATTTTAACCAAAAAGGGGTTCAAGACAGTGAACTCAATCCAGTCACACGCCAATAGGGGAACCTCTCCTTTATAGAGACCTGTTTGTTCATCCACACATCAGAGTGGCCTTTAGGCACCCCTCTTATCCTCTTGCTTTGGAAAGCAAGAAGTATGGTCTTGTGTGAGCTAATATAAAGCAACCTACCCAATAGCAGAATTTCTTGACAGATGAGCTCTTTATTTTGGTGCTCTTTTTACCAACATCTAAACTTTGTCTTCAGGTAGACAGCTAATATACTTCAACCCAACTGACAGAAACCCAACTAAGTCATATTTCATTTGTTGTAAAATTTCTAACAATGGCTTAACATTTCTTTGAAATTTAGATGGAAACCTGATCGTGGTCAGCTCAAATCGCAACAAGGCAGTCATGTCATAATTGTGCAAAAGCCTATGGAAGTTAAGACATTTTAGAAGAAAAGGAAAGGGAAAGGAAAGCCATTTTATTTAGTCATTGTATTCTTATGATGAAATGTCTTGGCTCTGCAATTCTCCATTTAACACATCCTATTGTACAGAAACAGTGAGCAGTTGCAACACTTGTGAGCAGTTAGGGGCTAAGTGTCGTGCTCAAGGACACTTTAACACTTTCTGAAGGAGCTGGGATCGAACCAGTGACCTTTAACTTGCTCCTCCAGAGTCATGCTGCCCCAGAAGCCCTTAAAATGATGTCAATAAAATTCATCAAGAAGCTTACTGAATCATTTGTCCTTTACCCTTATGTGCTGGTTGCTGCAGTCGCGAAATAGAGGATTAGGAAGGCCATTGCTGTGCTTTCTCCATGCCTGATAGACTTCCAGTACCGCAGTAGTCAGTCCCCGGGGCCACATCTCCACAAACTTCTGACACACTGCTTTCAGATAGCGCATCATCAGGTCCAGTATACCACCATTGGCAATATTGGTGACCAAGAAATTGTGTACGTCTTGTTGTTCTACAAATGAAAATAGAACGTTAAGTAATACAATGACAGACAAAGTGACATGCCAGTAAATACTGAAGATACTTGTATATGACGCAACTTTTGCAACATACCAGACTCCAAGTATTCAGTTGAATGTAAAGGCAGGCAACTGCCATGGACAGGCTGTGTATCATCCTTGGCATCCCGCTGAGAATCAAGATGACTCAAGCTCTCATCATCGTCCTCAGGATCAAACTTCTTTAACCTGAGGGGAACCAGAGAAGTGCTTGTCAGGGAAATAACTACCATTAGCTATAGCATGCATCGAGATATCACTATTTATAGTTCATTTTCTTGTATTGCAACAACTACCTTGAGGGGAGATATTTGAAAAGTAGCTCCTGAAAATCGATCTTCTCTTCCTTTTTACATTTTGTGTTGCGTACACGTGCTGACCGCCTCTTGGCGGTCTCACCACTGTCTTCCATCACACGTTTCCTCTTAGGGGCTTTCTTCACCTTCTCTGTCAGTGATGTATCCATAGCTGTGATCATGTGGTGTGGACAATAACTCGTCAAATCACAAGAAGTAATGCCAATATGTCTGCGTTTACAAATCACTTATTTGCATAAGAAAACAACTAACCGACAGAGGGAACAGTGGTGGTGACTTCCACAGTATTCTGGCTAGGGGTGAAGTGAATTAAAGTGCAGGACTGAGAAGTAGCTGGTGGTTCAGGATAAGGTGCTGGGGCCAGGGATGAGGTGGGGCTGCTGCTAGGCACAATGGTCTGGCTTGTGCTGACAGGGCTGTTGGGTTTGGGGAGGCTTTGGAGGCAACTGGCATCACGATAGTCAGATAAGTCAATTCTGTGGCCAAGACTGGGGCGCGGTGGTTCACATGTGGTCTGATGTTTATACATCTCAAGGAAGCTCTCACCTACATGCTTCCACCTATGAAATAAAACCCACTCTTAATGGTTCAAATCTTTTACAGGCACAATAAAAAAATGTCTTGATGCATGCTCAGTAATTCAGGTATGGAAATCACAAAAAAAGGTGAATCAGTTCAACTGGATCAGAAGTTTATTTGGAAACGTTTCGTCACTCACCAGGTGACTTCTTCAGTCTGAGCTGAAAACAAATATTCCCCCCCTATAAACAGTACATTGATACCACACAACTGTGACAAAAAGTTTCCAAATAAACTTCTGATCCAGTTGAACTGATTCACCTCTTTTTTTGTGATACAATAAAAAATGTTTATCTATCTGCAGTGATTGCACAAAACTACAGAGAAACTACAAATAATAAGCAGTTACAAATGCGAGGTTATAAGCTTCCAAAATTGGTTTTATGTGTTCAGTTATTTTCATACAAGAAATCAATGCCTTATTATCTGCCTCCTAGCATTGAGGGGAGTTGTTTCAGTACAATAGTAATGACATTTTGGGCCACGCTGGCTCAGCAGTAATGCCTCTATGTCGGGTGTAATGGGTTCAGTTTCACCACAGAGAATCAAGAAAAGAGCACCTAGCCTTAATTCCCCATGTTCAGTAAATGACATGAAGTGCTTTGAGTGGTTACCAGACTAGAAAAGCTCTATATAAACATAAATCCATATGCCATCCATTTACAGTTCTACCTACAAAAATGGAACTATATGCACACTCGGTACTCGTTTTTCAAATGCGATATACAGATTCAGAAGTAAACATGCAAGGAAAAAAACACTCACGAGAAATAGCATATGGGCTGAACTAGAACCAGATCGGGCTTAGGCTCCTTGTGAGAGAGAGCCTGCCTACGCCTTCTTAGGTCCAGTGCCTCTTGTACAATGCATTGACTTTCCTCCTCTTCCACATTCACATAGTGAACAGACATATGGCTGGACATGAAAAAGAACCCAGTGGTTTGCAAAGGTTAATCTCAGCATGGAAGTTCACTGACATGAAAGTGTAGAGCTGTACCAACAACATATTTTCAGAAGATACGGTGGAATTATGGAACGACGGGACCTCACCATTTTATGAACATTTGCATGGTGTCTCTCTTCAGACAGGGATGCTCCTCAAATATTTTCTCCTTCAACACCAGTCCTTTAGTGTAACAATGATCCTTCTCCAGGGCTTTAGAGATGAAATACAAACAACCTGGGGAAATACAGACAGGTAATATTGATTCTGTACCTACATATTCTGTAAAAATGACAAGTAGACAGCTAATCTCCCATCATCAGAAAGCCAGACCTGTGGTTGCAGCCCTCCCAAAAATCTTCCTTATAGAGAACATAATATGAACAAAGGCATTTCAATGAGATACGATATATATATATATATACATATCAGATACTTCATAATTATGTAGGGCTTACAGCTGTAGTCACTGAGAGTGTACAAAATAGTGATAAGGTTGTCAAGACAGGGCCAGTGGTCTGGGTTACAGTGGAGTCCTTCTTCAAAGGCATGCCGAGCCAGAGGGATGCGTATCAGTCTCACCGCCACTTGACCTATCTTGAACCACATATTTACATCGGTGGAATCCAACATAACAGCCTAGAATAAGACAACCAAAACAACACAGTAAACAGGATGCAAACACACCTTTAAGACCAGTATTGATACAAAACAAATACATTATTATTTCATTAATGACAATAGCACCTTTGTGCAGTTGTTTTACATACAGTATTCTGAATGCTTTACCTCCAAGTAAAATTCCATAGCCATTTCCAAGTCATCTCGCAATGCAGCCAAACTGGCCAGGTTTTTAAAGGTGGAATATTTCAACATCAGCCCAGGATGCTTGAGACCAACTCTCTGATCCTCAGAGGGCATAGCCTAAAACAATAAAGGCTTTGTGAAAAGGCACTGCATATTGAACAGAGTGCTATGGAGGATAAATGGTATGATAAATGACATGATATGGTACCTCTTTGAGCAAGGGTGTTTTGAGAAGTTCATGATAGGCTTTAGTGGACTCTTCAAACTTGTCATGTTTTTGAAGATCTAAGGCTTTGTGATATAAAGCAAAGGCCTCTGCTTCCTACAATATAAATAAATAAATAAACCAGACAACTTATTAAAATCTAAGAAGAAAACGTCCTGTATGAATGCATATGACTAAGGATAGAGCTTTATTTTGCAAAACCCGCTGCACTCTGTACCTGAGCCTCTTTGGTTTGACTCTTGTTAGTTCTCAGGGGATCCTGAGATTCATCAGCAGCTGTTGAAGCAGCATTCAATGCTGCTATCCGGATCTGGTTATGAAAAGCAACAAAAATACTGAATAGCAAGTAGCAATAATAGTAGTAAGTAACAGTGCATACGTACTTCAAGATGTCTTAATCAAGGCAGCTTAAAAAATACCAATCATTATGCTTCAATAGGAGGCTTAAGAAAAACACTTAACAGAGCATTCTGGAAGACACAAAAATACCTCATTCACTCATGTAGCCTTTCCCTAAAATTTAGGGGGATGCTTCCTATGTGGGGTAATGTATGAATGCAAGCAAAGATCAACATTCAGGGAGATTTATACAGCCAATTTCACACATCAAGACCATATATGCATTCAAGGAATGAGCTAGTAAGTTTGTGTTGGGAAAATAGCAATATCACTGAGAAGCCCAAGTAAAGGGTTATGGCAATCTGATAAAGAAAATACAAGAGAACAGCACTTTTTAACATTCTTAGTGAAAAGTGTTTTGTAAAATAAATGTACACACTTAATAAAAAGTTGCTGAATGGGCCTCACCATTTTAATGCAGATAGAGCAGATCGTCTTAATTCAAACTTTAATGGTTCTTGATGTGGTCTACAGAAATGTGGAAAAACAGCAGACAGCAGAAAAGAAGGATTTTAGCTATCAAGGGAAAAGACAATATATGGAAGAAAATAAACAAAATATGTGCAAGCCTCACAAACACAGTTCAATAGCCAATCCCTGTACAACATGTAAAACTGTAAAATAGAATAAGAGACAAATCATGAACCAGTCAAAAGTAACGACTCTTTCTCAGTCATCATAATTTAAGTATGGATAATTGGGTTCAAGGGAGAACTGACGGGGACAGAGGCTTGAATTTCTTGATAACATTACACATCCACTGTATGAGATTATTAGCAAACTGTTACACTAAAATAATTTACCAGCTCTGCTGCATCAAGTTTTGCAGATTTTCAAGTGTCCGGGCAAATTTCCCCTAGAAAATAAAACAGATTTGCAGAGCTTTACTTACTAATTAAAGCTAACTCGACTAGTTGCTAACAAAAGCTAACACAGCGTTAGCTTCGCTGGGAGACCACCCCGGGAAAGTCTTACCGTTCGTAACCATTCTTCATGTATGTGTACACCTCTCTCTAAACAGGGAAAGAGCTGTGTTTATCCGGGGAGACTGTACACAATCTGACTTTAAAACTTAAAGTCATCCGCTGTACAAAACATTGATATTTTCACGTCGTGGCGTCACATATGGCCTTTCAGTTACCTGCCAATTGTGAATAACGTCGTACCTTATTGGCCAAGTTATTGCACGTGTATTCCTGCAGCCAATCAAAAACTTTAATATACAGTGGAAACTACGTTATTCGAACATGGGAAACTGGCAAATTGGAGAACCAGGCGGAAATGACGTAGGAGTTGATGAAGCGAAATTGGCAACAGAATATTTAGACATGAGACGGTCTGAAAGTAAGAAAAGGAAATGAGATCCAGTTAAACGTGGTGGACGAACTAGAATATCTGGGTCTCATCATCAGGAATAATTTATCTGATGACGCTTACATGCAGTGCCAGTGTTTTTAAACTGTATGCACAAGACAGCATGCTGACGCAAATTTCAAATGGGCACAGATGACGCTCAAGCTGCTCTTTCCATGAACTAGTGTGCTCCGCACAGCCCATTTGAGTTGCAGTCATAGTAAATCAAAATTGAGGGAGCTGCTGGTAGCATATTACATAATGATGCATTAAGAATCTTGCTCAAGCTTCCAAGATGGATAGGTCAAAGTCTCTTGTTGCTGGAATTTTTTGGAACAAATGTCTATTGGCTTTAATCACTATGGATTTGTAAACTACTGTTTTAGCCATGTGATTGTGTTTTGTGTGTGTGTGTTTGTGGGTGTGTGTGTATACATATAAAATCAATAGGCAATACAAAAAAGCTATTGTTCTGTTTGTTATAGTGGAAAAAAATATTTGCAAAAATCCATAGGATCAGTGGTTGTTTCAGGAAGGGCATCCAACATACAATTTTGCCAAGTCATCGTGCGGATTGAAAAGACCATACCCTGACATCTCCGTCGACACCCCATTGAGATCGGCCGAGGCCTGCGTCAACAACGACCGCCATTGGTGCTACACCGTCACATATACCGGTGGAAGCTGTAAGATCCGCTTTGGTGACCTCAGATAAACGGAAAATGTTGAAAGATGGGGGTTGGATATTTTGGAATACAAGTATTTTGAAGCTCTTGCATCATCTCAGTGTTGCATGTTAATAAGGCCGTTATGCTGATTAAATCAATGCTATTTTCCCAAATAACACTTCGGTAGCATGTGATTTTTTTGAATCAGAAAACTGTATAAAGTTTGATGTAACTATGTCCATATTTTTTCGTTTTAAAATATGCCTATAGATGAAGCGAAACGAATATCTTTTTTAAATCACACAGTGCCCAGATGTAATTCCGTTTATAGCAGAGTGTTGCGTGGCGACAGACATCCACTAGGGGGCAGACTGTTACAAAAAACCGTGAAATCGTGGTGAGCTGCACTGTTCATTGAATAACTGCATTCAATTTGACTTGTCTTCACTGGAGTCGTTTTAAATTGGTGCACAGTGATTTGACTGAAATTCACCTGCATCACAAAGTTGCCAAGCAGTAATTGCATGCAGAGGCCCTGATCATGGTGACATCTTCCTATTTTCTGTCCCTTGTAAGTTGAGTGCTGCTGCAGAATGAGAAATGTGTCAACCCTGACAAAATCCGTTTTTCTTTCTCCTTCTTTGATTCAATTTTCATTTCCGCTGATGCATAACAGACAGGTGTGTCCGAGCTTTGGCAGATGGTGATAAAAGCTTGTGCTTCCGTAAGGCAATCTATATACATCAGAGCGGCT